>PVKM010020911.1:0-23007 GCA_004027735.1 Carollia perspicillata
AGAGAGAGAGAGAGAGAGAGAGACTGTCTGGAAAAAGTCCAGCCATTGTTACTACAATGAGAACTGTTTGCACAACATTGATGTGACATAGCAGCCAAGGAGAGTGCACTGGAATGCATATTCATGAACAATGGTGACTTCACTGTACTAGTCAATGGGGGTGGTAGATGCTATTAAGTGAGCATATGTACCGTGTGACCATCACATTCAAAATGACTAAGCAAGTAGAGCAATGAATCTGTGATAAATTTTGCATTAAGCTTGAACATTCCTCTGCAAAAACTACTCAGATGATTCAAAAGGCTGTAGCTATGGGCAACTGGTGATAGGCAGCTTCATCACAGCAACACACCCGCTTATGCACCATAGCTTGTGCAGATTTTTCCGGCAAAATATCAAATCACCCAGGTGATTCAATCACCCTACAGCCCAGATACGGCATCCTGAGACTTTTGGCTTTTCCCAAAACTAAAATCACTATTGAAATAGAAGAGATTTCAGACCAAAATACAGCAGGGCAGCCAATGGTGATTGGAGAACTGTGTGACGTCCCAAGATGCCTGCTTTGAAGGGGACCAAGGCATCATTGTTCCATGTATAGTGTTCCTTGTATCTTGTATCTTCTTTGATAAATGTCTCTGTTTTTCATATTACATGGCTGGATATCTTCTGGACAGACTATGTATATATACATATATATGTATATGTGTGTGTGTTAGTATTCCTTCTTCACCTATTACTCTTATCATACTATATATACTAATCCCTAATCTGCAAGTACAGTTGGGATACAATGTTGAGTAGTTTCCATTGTACAGCATAATGACTTGACATTTATATATCTTACAATGTGATACCACAATAAGTCTACTAACCATCTGTCACTGTGCAATTATAACAATATTGTTGTTGTATTCCCTTTGCTGTACTCTACATCCCTGTGGCTGATTTTATAACTGGAATGTGCCCCCCTTTTTCACCCATCCCCCAACCCTCTCTCCTCTGGCAACTATAAGTTTATTATCTGTATCTATGGGGTCTGTTTCTGTTTTGTTGTTGATTTGTTTGTTTTGTTTTAGTAGGTTCCACACATAAGAGAAATTATACAGTATTTGCCTTTCTCTAACTTACTTCTCCTAGCATAAAACCTTCTGGGTTCATCCCTGTTTTTGCAAATGACAAAATTTAATTCCTTTTTATAGCTAAGTAATACTCCATTGTATACCTACCACATCCTCTTTATCCTTTCATTTACTAATGGAAACCTAGGTTGATTCTATGTCTTGGCTATTGTAAATAATGCTTTAAGAACATACAGCTCCATATATCTTTTCAGTTAGTATTTTCTCTTTCTTTAGATAAGCACCCTGAAGTGAGAATTGTTGACTTATATGGTGGCTCTAATTTTAATTTTTTTAGGAATCTCAACATTGTTTTCCATAGTGGCTGCATCAATTTACAATCTCCCCAGCAGTGCATCAGAGCTCCCTTTTCTCCGCATCCTTGCCCAAACTTTTATTTGTTGACTCTTTTATGACAGTTACTCTGACAGGTGTAAGGAGTTATTTCATTCTGGCTTCAATTTGAATTCCCCTGATGATTAGTGATGTTGACCATCTTTTCATGTCTACTGTCCATCTATATTTTTTTTGGAGATATGTCCTTTTAGATCCTCTGCACATTTTTAAATGTGTTTTTCAATACTGAGTTCTATGAGTTCCTTACATATATTTATATTAAGTCCTTATCAGATATATCATCTGTGAATAACTTCTCCCATTCAGTAGGCTTTTTGTTTTGTTAATGGTTTCCTTCACTGTGCAGAAAATAGTTAGCTTGATGTAGTCCCAGTTATTTTTACTTTTGTTACCCTTATCCATGTAGCTTAATATTTTTAATAGCTGCACACAATTCTATTGCTTAAATCAGTCTTTATGTTAAAACTAGAATTCACCATGTAAAAGAAAGAATATTCGTATTTCTAATGCATTCCACTTAAGCTTTACTATGGCTTGCTGTTGTTAAAACACCAAGTGAAAAGAATTCGCCTTCACACTCCAGTTAAGTAGGTATTGTTACCATCAGGGACTCCTTCTCAATAGCCCATTTATTAAAGGCAAAAACATAAAACTTGGATAGCACTTTAGCAAAGCTTATGTAATTCTGTATCCAACTCCATAAATATCATACTATTTTAAAGAACTAAATCTGAGTTTCCATCTATATTGCCCTCATGAGACTAAATTCCTGGTTGCTAATATTGTTATTTATTGACATGATATAATTTCTGTCTATAATAGCACCAGACACCTGCTTTAGGTTTAACCCATGAATTATTTAGTAAAGGGTAAACAGACAAATTTAGATGTATATTTGTTAGAAGTGTAGATATAGCTATAACTTTTATATGACAAAAATATAAAACTTGTTTCTCAAATACTTATCTGTAATGCAATATGGTGGGAGTTGTTACTCTCCAACATAAAAATTATTGTGGCACTTCTAAGAGAAATCTACCTTTAGAGTCAGGTACCCAATGAATAATAATTAAGTTAAATAAACAAAACTCTGGGAAATCCCAACAGTTTCCACAGCTTATCCTTGATACCCCACACAAACACATGATGCCTTTTTCTTAGAGATGCTGATCTAAGAATATATAATTAGCACTTTGGTGCTGATAAAGCAGGAGGCTTCACAATGTGGAACATTTAAAAGTCAGGGCAAACTGCAGAGCAATCTACTCACATGTGACGTTTTAGATGGCTAAATTGCCTTTTTCAGTATTTAAGTCATTTTGAAATCCTGTAATTTTGTCTCTCTGGCAACCTGCAATTTTTCATTTGTTTTTATTTACTCAGTAACCCCAAGGAAAGGATACTGTGCACTGAGCCCATGTTCCTTCAGACATCACCAGGTTTTCTTTCACATATTTCAGATCTATCTTCCCACTTCATCTTAGACTCACAACCTATGTCTAATAGTATAAAAATGAAATACTGCATTAGATCAAGAATTAATAAAGTGTTTCACATCTACCTTATCAACTTAATTCTTTTTTTGTTTCCAAAGTAATGTAAATAAGTTTTATTTACATTTATATGACCTGGGCTACAAGCAGAGTATGATGAAGTTCATTAGAGCAACAAAGACAACGTACAGATATAAAAGAATGATTGTCTAACACTCTATAATTAAGACAATATTCTCTTGCTTATTCATTGAATACTATTCATTTACATATACATCTTCTTTGTACAGAGACTGTAATTCCATTTGCTGAAGATGGATTTACAGTAAGCTGTAATGCAAGTAATTAATAAATATTGATTCATTATCTAAAGCTGTTAATTTGAAACATCATTTTTCTGATGATCTGTCAGATGTACATTTTGCTACCGAGTTTTGACTCCATATTTGAGTCTCCTTGTCCTTGGGTCACCCATGCTTGTATTAGTCATGAGAGTTCTTACCAGATGGAGCAAGGACCCTCCTGAGGAAACGGGAGTGTGGGGATCCACCCCTTCCTTCAAAAGACGAAGCGCTGAAAGAAGGAAAAAGGAGAAAGAAGTTACACCACACCTTTCTTCCACATTCTGAACTAAAAATCACAGGATCCACTATAACCTGACACCACATGCTGCATCCACTCACTGACTTGGGTGTCCTCCTTCTCTGCCATTAGAAAAGTCCAGGAAAGCAAGGTGCTTGGAAGGTAAGGCCTTGGAAGAAACAGCGATAACTTAAGATATGCTGCTGATGCCATCTTACTGGAAGAAAATAGCAATGATTTGAAACAACTTCTGACTGAAGTAAAAGAAGAAAGTGCCAAGCAGGACTGCATCTGAACATCAAGAAGACAAAAATCAAAAACAATACAAAACTTTGACACAGACATTGAAGACATTGAAAGGGTTAAAGATTTTGTTCCACTTATTTCAGTCATCAATTCAAATGAAGATTATAGCTGAGAATCAAGGGGAAGCTGAGACTTGGATTGGCAGCAATAGGAGAATTGGGAAAGATCACCAAGAGGAAAGATGTGTCATTAGAGACCAAGGTTAAGGTCACCCACACCCTCACGTTGCCAATAAGTATGTATGAATGTGAAAGTTGGACAGTTAACAAAGCTGATAGGAAAAAAATGGATCTGCTTGAAATTGTGTTGGAGGAGAGCTCTATGAATATGCCAGACCATCAGAAAGATGATTAAGTGGGTCCTAGAGCAAACTAAGCCTGAGGTATTACTGGAGGTAAAAAGTTGACCTTTCTCAGGCACATCATGAAAAGACAGAGTTCTTTGGAAAAGACAATAATGCTGGAAAAAATAGAAGGCAGCAAGAAGAGGAAGACCAAATATGACATTAACTGACTCCATAAAAGAAGCCAGAAGTTTGAGTACATGAGTTGAGCAAGGCTTTGGAGGACAGGACATTTTGAAGTCACTCATTCATTGAGTCACCCAGAGTCACCATGAGTTGGAGCTGACTCGGTGACTCATAACACACACCATGAGACCTTTGTCTTTCTTTTCTTCACAGTTTATGAGAACTGCCCTGTTGTGTGGTTTGTTGATGCTCTTTCTCACTCCCTTTCCCCACCTCTCTCTACACATAAGATAAATGAATGCACTTCTTCTTCCCTCACATACTTTTCACTTTTAACTTTTAAAAGCCCATTTTAGAAAATAGAATGTTCATTAAATATGTTTACCAATGGTTTCCTTAGAAGATGTAGCACTCTTACCCTAACATCTTTTAGCAAACAAAATTATTCATCTTGAATTAATTAATATCAACACAATGCTTTATAGTCTTTATAGCAAAGCACTTATACAAGTGTGATTTCACTACAAATATAGTGTGATGCATATTATAGTGTATTAGTTAAGTCTAGTGGTTTCCAACCTTCTTGGCACCAGTGACTGGTTTCTTGGAAGACAATTTTTCCATGGATGAGGGCTGGGTATAGGAGGTGCAGCTCAGGTGGTAATGTGAGCAAAGCTTTGCTCACTCACCAGCCACTCACCTTCTGTACAGCCTGGTTACTAACAGACCACAGACCAGTACCAGTCCATGACTAGAGAATTGGGAACCCCTGAGGTAAACAGTAAAATAACATCAAATTTTTACAAGCAATCCACTATGCACATATGCAATGAATTATACATAGTAGAAATCAGTGATACACTGGCCTTGAGTTAAGCAGATATAAGTAAGAGGTCTGGCTACTGCACTTCTCTATGCCTGTTTACTGTCAGTAAAATAATGGGCAATTGTTGGACTCATGTCACAGGGGTATTGTGAGAATTAAACCAGGCAACATATGATAAGCATATTGAATGCTTATCATACCTCCTAGCACTTGGAGCATTAAATGATTAGCATTAAATGATTTCTATTAGTGCAATCACTATAAATCATAAAAACCGATAATAAAGTATCATAACATCCATATCTTAAGTTTCTTCTAAATTTTCTCAAAATCCTTTGACTATTAAATGTTGAATTTAAGTATAGGATAGAAGCCTTGTAAATTTAGCAAAATTCACTTGAAGGATGAATATGTAATGTATCGAGCTAGAAAAGGGAGAGAAAAGTACAATGCACAGAGAAATGAAAAAATGATTAGCATTGGCAAGCAAATAATCCCTTAGGAGTGGAAAATTGTGAATGGCTTGGAGGAATGCATTGTGGAGGTTATTGTGCATAATGCTACAGGATTTGGAAGACTTTTTGTGGGCACCCAGGAGGATCACAGGATTTTAAGCAAAGAGTAAAAATTCATTAGAGAAGCACTAGAGGCTGAACGTGTCCTCCTTAAAATTCATATGTGGAAGCCTGATCCCTAATATCAGGGATTCAGGAAGAGCATCTTTGGGGAGGTAATTTAGTGGTAATAAGGGAGATCATGAATGAAGCTGCCTAGATGGGATTAGTACACTTGTAAGGAGATGAAGAGTCCAGAGCTCCCTCTCTGGGCCACATGAGGACAGAATAAGAGGACAGCCATCTGTAAATCAGGAAGCTGTCCTCATCAGGGGACAAATTTGCTGTAGCCTTGGTCTTGACTTCCCAGACTCCAAAACACTGAGAAATAAATGTTTGTTGTGTAAGTCCCTCAGTCTACAGTATTTATGTTACAGCAGTCTGAGCTAACTGAGACTGTAAGAGGGCACCACAATGGTGATGGAAGGAGACTTGACTTGAAGTGGTGAACACCCAATACAATATACAGGTGATGCATTATAGAATTATATACCTGAAACCTATATAATTTTATTAAGTATGTTACCCCAATAAACTAAAGACATTTCTTTTTTTAAATATTTTATTTATTTTAGAGAGGGTAAGGAAGGGAGAAAGAGAGGGAGAGAAACATCAATGTGTAGTTGCCTCTTGTGCTCCCCCTACTGGGAACCTGGCCTGCAACCCAGGCATGTGCCCTAGACTGGGAATTGAACCAGTGACCATTTTATTTGCAGGCCCATGCTCAATCCACTGAGCTACATCAGCTAGGGCTAAAGACATTTCTTTTCAGAAAAAAAAGAGGGGGAGCCACCACAAAGGCTGGAGAGGGTCTCTTGTTCTCACTTTCTGTTTAAATTCTGAGTGGAGTTTCAGGCTCAGTCCAGAGGGGTGGTTGCAGTAAGCACATATGACTTTATTGCTGAGGATAAAGAATGAACTAACCAGCTTGTGCCTTAATGGGAATTGTAGCCACACTGCAGAGAGAGGGTCTAAGGCATCACTAATAGCCACAGTGGAGCTGAGCCATTACATACAGAGAATCCAGTTTACAAAGTACAGAACATTGATGGCAATCTCCACAGAAGCAGGATGGGTCACAGCAGTCTGTTGAAAATGTTCAATGACAGAGGCAGATGAAGATCGAGTTGTCTAAATGTCTAGAGAGATGGATGGAAGGAAGGATGGAGGGAGGGATAGATGGATAGACAAATATGTATTTATGAATTTATTATACATGTTATTGATATCTATAAATATGGACTGTGTAGTCCATATATATGGATATTAATTAAATATACAATTATGATAAATTCTACATAACCAACTGATTCTCACAGAATGCTTCTGATAATTTTTACTGAAGTCTGGGATTCACAGGCAATCTATGGTTACAATGAATAAATGTGACCATGATGTTTGGTTGATATTTTCACTGACATTAATGGGTACAGTTCCTGTGGTCACAAACTATGGGCACAGGCAGCAGGCCAAATCCAGCCTGTTTTGATACAGCTTTGAATGAAGAATGACTTTTACATTTTTTAAGGGTACATAAGAAATAAAACAGCAGTATAAAACAAAACAAAACATTCAAGAAGAATGTGCAACATGGAACTTACATGGCCCCTGAAGTTTAAAACATTTACTATTGAGCTCTTTAGAGAAAAAGTTTGTTGAGTCCTGAGTAAGATGAAAGTGAATCAATTAAGTATGTCAGAACATTACTCATTTATCAGTCACGTGAGCAACATCTTTGTTGAATCAAACAACAGTTTTTGATTAACATAATCGTATTTCATCACACTTTTGTGTTGTTCATGCCATCACGGCTACTGACACATTGGCAAATATAACCTGCATCATTAATATTTACTCCATCATTTCATCAATTCTAAACAATCCATAAGACAATAAATCAAGCCCTGATTTGTAGCAGTTTTCAGTTTCTGTGGAGTAATTCTCTCACCATGTTTGATTTTAAGCTACCAATGTGATGTTGCTAAATCCATAGTTAGGAAAAGATGCAACCTACCTCACAATTATGTGACATTTCCACCACGTAGACAGAAGAAACATAAATAATCTCAAGAGCATAAATTAGAGGAAAATGAGATGAATTAATTAGGAAGTGATAAATATGGAGTATTTATTACTTTTGTTTTTAATAAAGTCCACTTAGTTGTAAGTTTATATACTTAGATTTTAAGCATGCTTAGTTTAGCTATTTCACAGCCAACTCACAAATTCCTGAAATTTTAATAATTGGCTCTGAGGGAATGTAGGGTAAGCTAAGCTCCAGAACACTACAGGGAACAGGCCTGAGATGCAGAAGGAACATTCTTGAGCCCAAGAATGCTCAAGAATGAGGACACTACACTAAAGAACTCCATAATGTCCATTTTGTACAGTGATAGAGACAGCCCTTCCTTCATCTGGCCAGACATCAATCTACAGAGAAAAATTTGAGCAATTTCTTTGTGTTAGAAAGAAAGACTGTTTTCTGAAAGAGCTGTTTACATTACCAAGAAGAACCAAATTAGAACACTGAAGGACTGAATATTGACTGGCTTGACCCTGGATACCTCAAGAGGGAACTCAACAGTGAATGTGGGGACAAGGTAGTGGGTGAAGGCAAAAGAGAGTATGGGGGGAATAAATGGCAATGAAAAAAATACAATAAAAAATAAAAATAAAAAACATAAAAAGACAAAATCAACTATTAAAATAAAGAAACAACATAGAGTGAGCTAAACTCTATGCCTCTGTTAAGGGTTAAAAACTTGACATCATAAGGTACCTAGATATAACAAAGAAAATGCAACTTGCATAATAACTCATCTATAAGAAAGAATTTTGAAAAAGAAGGGGGCACGTCTTTATAAAACTAACACACACAGCACTTTTATATGTACTTAGAGTCTGACACTACTCTAAGCCCTTTAAATACAGTAATTACTTTAATTTTCTCAACTCACAGTGTGAATACCATAATTGTCACTGCTTTTCTAATAAGGGAACTAATGCTGTAATAGATTATGTGATGTCCCAAGGCAGTGGGTAGCATGGTGAATCTAGAAATCAAGTGTAGGCAATATGGCTCCAAAAAGTGTGATCTTCACCAAGGAAAGCAGTAGGATATTTTATCTCTCATACCGTATGACATTGAAGGTGACCCTTAAACTCTGAAACAAAACAGAAATCTAGATCCATTTTAATGCTCCTATAATTACTAACTTTGTGGGATTAGGTTATAATAGTTCCTCCAGAAAGGTATGGGTTCATTGCAACCTTGTAATCACATGATTCAAATTACCAGTCAAGTGAAGTGGCACCTCTACACTGAGTCTTCTCTTAAAATAAAATCTGCAAGAAAACAGCCTAAGGACAAAACAGAATCCCAGTCATCTGGGGGCCAGAGTCCCCAGTCATCTGGGGACCAAACAGAATAATGGAGTTTGGGATTCCTTTTATAGTGTAGCTGCTATAAAAGGAACTGGTTCAGCGTTTATTGTATATTTGTGGCTTCTTTGTCAAGCTACTACAAAACTCCATTGAGATTATTTGATATTTAAAAAGAAACATACAGCCATGGCTGTTGTGGCTCAGTGGATTGAGTGCCAGCCTATGAACCAAAGGGTCACAGGTTGGATTCCCAGTCAGGGTACATGCCTGGGTTGCAGGCCAGGCCCCCAGTTGGGGATGCATGAGAGGCAGCCACACAGTGATGTTTCTCTCTCTCTCTCTTTCTCCCTCCCCTCCCCTCTCTAAAAATAAATAAATAAAATATTTTAAAAATAAAAAGAAACATTCAGTCTATAAATGTCAGCTATTGGGGTAAAAAATTTAGGACTGAAACACTTCATAAAATTTTTGCAAATGAGCTTTAATAGAATAGGCAGCTGTCCCTACTGAATGTCCCCAACACCACCAACAATAAGCAAATTCTATAGTCCACCTGGTAATCACCATTTATTTTCACTCAAGTTATCTGTGTTGATATACAGCACAGCAGTGACATTAACTTGATAACAACATCATGAAAGTAAGTGCTTTGGCAAACACATGAGCTGGTATGGACATTTGATTGTATAAAAATCCACTGCTCATATAATTCTCACGATGATGGCAGGTCCATATAAACACATATTTCATATTTAAAATCAAGAGAGGAAAGGAAGAGTAAGACAAAGCATAACCATGGGTCCTACATTTTGTACTAGTTACAAGCCCTTCAAAAAGCATTCTCCAGAGAGAAAGAAAGACAAAAGTAAACAGTGAAAGATTAGCAATTGGCAAACCTGATTGAAAGGTAAACATATGGAAGTCCTTTGCATTGCTTTCCCAACTTTTCTGTGTTTGATTTTCTCAATAAAAAGTTACAATGAATAACAACCAAAAGAATCAAGCCAGTGTCATTTTTTTCCTTAAGTAATAATAGAAGCATCAGTGTGATGACTTCTAAAAACATAGATGTGAAATTGACAGTCCTCTAAGAAATACTTTAAAAGGTGTATCTTGCTTCATCTATATGTCAGTAAAGGAGGGAAACAAAGCAGTCACAGAGAAATTGTTGTCAACACCACAAAAATATCCATTCGCACAGTAATGGTACTTAACATACAAATGCCCCACTCTAGGTAGATCTCAATTTTAGGATGTCTATGAATGACTTGAGGATTTTTTAAAAATATGTTTTCCTAGTTATATGTTTCGCAATCTATTTTTCCTTATTCTCTGCCCTTCACCCCACAACCTCCAGCATGAAACTGTAAGCCCATAGATATTCTGAATGTCTCCTTATGGATGGTGACTCTATGAAGGGCCACAAACAATGTTAAAGCTAATTTTTTTCTCCAAAAACCAACTTTTCCACATTTGGGGGCTATTTTTGCCTCTTTTAGAATTATGCACTTTTCCACCTTTTCCTTACTCTGAATCAACAGTTTGGGGAATGGGATCTAAAACTATGCATTTTCAATAAAACATAGCAAGAGATTCTAATGCAAATGCCCACTGAAGACATTTTGAGAAAAACTGCTAGGATTTTTAAAAATATTTTATTTATTTATTTTTAGAGAGAGGGGAAAGGAACGAGAAAGAGTGGGAGAGAAACATCAATGTGTGGTTGCCTCTCATGTGTCCCCCACCAGGGACCTGGCCTGCAATCCAGGCATGTGCCCTGACTGGGAACCGAACCGGTGACCCTTTGCTTCACAGTCACGTGCTCAATCCACTGAGCTACACCAGCCAGGGCCTGCTAGGATTTTATAATCTCCGAAAATTACCTCTGAGTGCCTCCCCTGGAGCAATAGAACTAGCAGTGGCAGTTAACAGTTCACAGTAGCCAGGTTCCCATCAATTTACCATCAAGCCCAATACCCTCTAGGTCCATCCATATTTTACCATTGAGAATCTGGTCCCTAGAGCCGCATGTACCACTGTATCCCTCAGAACACACAATTCATTCTCAATAAATACATATTTAGCCACATTTATCTGACCTGAATCATGGATGAATGGGGTAATCTGAGAGGAGAGGGTTTAAGTCTGTATAAATGGGAAGGCCTCTCAGGTCAGAACACATCTTAAGCCTGGGGCAACGATTCTCAACCCACACTGAGATTTAGAACAGCTAGTAGAACATAAAAAAAAAATAGAAATGCTCAGGTTCTGTCACCAAATTCTTAAATTCAGTCAGTTCCAGATGTGCCATCTATCCATGATTATAAGGTCAAGGCACCTCAGTGATTATAACACTGGGAAGGCTGGGCAGTAGTGGAAACCAGTACCCAAAGGGCTGTTTAACTTGTTTCCATCCCAGCCTAGCAATGATCTAAGTGCATCTAATAGGCTTCATTTATTTTTAAATCCTCACCTCAGGACATTTTCTCCTTGCTTTTAGAGAAAGAGAAAGGGAGAGAGAGAAATATCTATGTGAGAGAGAAGCAGGGATCAGTTGCCTCCTGTATGTGCAGGAACCGGGGATCAAGCCTGCAACCTTTTGGTTAGGGATGATGCTCTAACCAGCTGAGCAACACTAGCCAGGTCTCTGATAAGTTTTAAAGCTCACAGTGAGCGTCTACCTGAAATCTATGTTCAGGTGAGTTGCTCAGTCACACTGTAAGTGGTTGCTTCTGATTTGGAGCAGGTCCACAAGCATCAGCAGGACACTCAGGATGACAGGAGCCACTCTACTGGAAAAGAAGATCTGTGAGGAGGGGGAATGGGAACAGAGCTGCCTTAGGGGTCCAGGTTTAGCAAAAGAACTACAAACTAATCAGCTAGGTGCACTGGAAAATCAAATGGGCTGAGGACCACCTCAGCCACACTGCCCTACCAGGCTTCAAGTACTTGAGACAAATTTCATATTATTTTGCAATGGGATTAAGATATCTGCTTTGCTACCCAACTTGGACAAAATTGGATCTGACTAAAGCCTAGAGGTTCTAAGCCTGAGAGCTAAGATCCCCATTGCCAGGCTGACTCAAAATCCAAACCCAGTTGTGCAGGTATGACTAATGCAACAAAGATCCAGTGAGTGTTTTTTTATATGCTAAGCACTATCTTAGAAGTTGGAGTTGTAACAGAGAAAAAAAATTAAATCTTTCCTTCTTAGAGTTTATAATGTAGTAGATTGGGAATGGAGAAGACAAAAGACAAACAAGAAATAAGTATACAGTAGAATAATGCTCAAATCAGTGGCTAACTATCCTGAATCTGTTTTGAAAAATTATTTGCCATTTCTCTCTTCAAATGTTGCTTATAACTCATTTCCACCCTTCCTCCTTCAAGGATCTCACAATATGTAGCTGAAAAGGTATTCCAAAAAGGGCTATTATCAAACGCACATGTTCTCCAGAATTACTAGCACACATTACTATGGTATATATGCCTATTGGGAATCAGGAATGGCCTCTGTGCCTAAGCCAATTCTGAATCATTAACTCTCTAAATATTCCCAAACTGACCCAAAGTGACAGTTTTATGACAACATTACTTTAACTGCATCATATTTCTTCAGACCTTGATGAAGGAATAGTAAATCCAGAATGCACACAGTATAAATGCAAGCTTCATTTTTTATTTTCTCTCTATATAATCCACTGTCAATTTATGTTACATAACTTTAAAATGCTTTTTTATATGCCACTGCATTTCACTAACATCTCTGTAGGAAATCAGATCAGTGTACATGTGTAGTTTTCATTCTGAACCTTTATTTTATTCTTGCATCTATTTGTTCACTCTTTGATAAATCAGAAGTGCCCATTTTTTTACAATTTTATTTTGTTTTACTTCATGCTAAAAGATTATATTAAAATTTTGCCTTAAGTTAAAATAATTAATACTGATATTTCAAAATACTGGTTACTAAATAGTAACCACTCTTTGGTAAATCAACCTCTCACAATGAATATTAGTGAGAACAAAAACACCTACCAGAGGGAGAGAAAGGGGAATGAGATGGCAAACTTCTCCTTCACTTCCTAGGATTTTTCTGATCAAAAAAAAAAAAAAAAGCCATAATACATCCCTAACAAAATCCCAATGACTTTTTTCTTCCTTTTTTTCTCTTTTTGCAGAAAAAGGAAAAGTTGATTCTAAAATTCATATGGAATTACAGGGGACCTTCAATAGTCAAAACCATCTTTAAAAAGAAATAAAAATAAGATCGGATGACTCACACTTTCTGATTTCAAAATTTACTGCAAAGTTGTACTAATCAAAAGTGTGGCACTGACATAAGATAAACATATGGACCAATGAAATGAAATTGAGAATTCAGAACCCATAAACCCATATATCTATGTTCAAAAAATGTTCAACCGTAATTCCAGACCCTTCAATGGGAGAAAGAAGAGCCCCTTCGACACATCTGTTTTCTGGGATAACTGGGTAGCTCTAATATATTTTTAAAAAAATAAAGAAAAGTAACAAGAATTGCTAAGGATGCGTTGAACTGAAACCCTCATAAATTGTAGGTGGAAATGTAAAATAGTTCAGTGATTATGGAAACAGTGCAAAGGTTCTTCAAGGTGTTAGATACAAATTACCAGATGAGCTAGTAATTTCATCCCTAGATATAAACCCAGAAGAAATTACAAGCACTTGAACAAATGCTTGTTCATGAATGTTCATAGCAGCACTATTCACATAGCCAAAAATATCCCAAATGTCCACCAACTAACTGATAATAAACAAAGTGTTATATCTATATAATGGGATGTATTTCAGTCATAAAAAAAAGAAATGCAGTACATGCTACAATATGAACAAACATTAATTAACATTATGCTAAGTGAAATGTGAAAGAAGTCAGACCAGTAAACTATATATTGTGTGATTTTACATATATAAAATATCAAGAAAAGGTAAATTTATGGAGATGAAAAGTAGATTCATGGTTTTCAGGTGCAGGGGGAAGAGGAAATGGATAGTGACTGTTCAATGGGTATGAGATTTCCATTGGGGTGATGAAAATATGTTGGAACTAGATAGTGGAGTAGATGCACAACACTATGAATGTGGTAAATGCCATCGACTACTACTTTAGAATAGTTAAAATGGTTAAAATGGTAATTTTTATTAGATGTATTTTATCATAATAAGAAGCAATAATTCCCCTACTGTGGTGTTCTTAAACATTATTACTTTCTTAAACCATGTATATTTTACTATAATTATGTTTTATAAAACCATATTTGCAGAAAAACTAAAGTCAAATATTTTTGGATATACAAATCTTCTTTGTGTTTTTCAATAACTCTGATGTAAGAAGGGAACAACTCTAGGGCATAATTAGGCCCTTTTATCTGTATAATAATAATTTGGATTTTTATCCAAAGTACTAAAATTATGTATATTTAGCCCCAAGAATGACCAGTGAGAAAGTTTTGAATATATAGGTATAGTTTCAGGTCATACACAATGACTTGCCAGACCTGTCCTGGCCACACCATGGACATCAGTTCTTTTAGTTTTCAACTCAGCCTAAATAAACCTTACACTTAGTTTTACTTGACCCTGCTATTTCCCAAGTTTTATTTCAACCACTATTTTTTGAGTGTCATTAAATCAGTACATTTTTCTATTCTACACTCAGACATATGCCCCATTAAATATTTCTAACTGTTGTCCCCAGAGAAGCTCATGTAGAAAAACACATACCTTGTGACACATTGAGGAAGATAGATAAATGCCTTTCAGGAAATTATCAGTTCCACTTTCAATACTTGCCAGAGTCTTTTGTATTCAACAAAATTCAGGGGACCCTTCCCATCTTAGGCTGCTCATGATCATACAAGATACCAGAAAAATCTATCAATATTAGGTCTTCCAAGAAAACTGTCCCACAAATGCAAAATCAACAGTATTTAATATTCTTGCATGTTGAAACCTTTAAACAAATTTCAATTTATTTATTAAACATCTTTAAAAATTCAATACTATGCATACCAACTAAGTTTTGCTGGTGAACACCAAATACCTCAGTTAGTCTTAGAGGTGCTGAGGACATTTCTTTTCCATGAAATATCAAGAAAATATAAGGCATGCATGATAGATATCATTCTTTTTTAAAAAAAATTATTGTTATTCTATTGCAGTTGTCCCACTTTCTTCCCTTCGCCCTCCTCCACCCAGCTCACCCCCCAGAACATGTATGAATGACCCATGGACAGGGACAACAGTGTGGGAAATGACTGTGTGATATCATTCTTTAAAGAGTATAAAGAGAAATCTCTTCCTAATGCCCACGTCTGACTTAGCTTAAATCTATACTGAGCTTTTACAATTCATTCATCATGTTCTTTGTTTAAAAATTCACGAATAAAAGTGAAAAGGTCAAAAAAGTCAAAGGCAAAGGTAAAATGAGTCAGGCTTCTGAGGTTTTTCAATATATTGTTATTGGAAGTGGTGCCTTTCAATCTAGTTAGAAACACTAAAAATAAACCCATATTTGTCCTAAAAGAGGTACTTCTAGTCTTGTCACCTAGTCAACTTATCAACCAAGACATTGTCCCATGTGGAGTCTGCTTTCCTGAAAGCTCAGAAATATGACAGTGGTAGTAACATCAGATCTTTATCTAGCCTATTTCTGTCCATCAAGTATGGCACCAAATAACAGTATGGACTGCAAAAATCATCTTGGTTCAAACAAACAAGCAAACAAACAAACAAACAAACAAACAAACACAAAAGATAGATTTAACTAGAAGCTGTAATGATTAGGCAAGTGACAGCAATTACTAAGTAAGTACGTCCTCCATATCTTTGGACGCAATGAAATAAATGCCTATTTAAAAAAAACCCAAAACCCCAATGACCAAATGGTTTGTGCTAGGTGTCTCTCCTCCCCTTCTCTCCAACTCCCACTCCATTTTTCTACACTACTCAGACCAGACCATGCTGATTTTCTGGTTTTCCTTGTTACTTCAAATAAAATCATCTAGTAGGCAAAAAATTGGCCAACTAAATACAAAATAAAATCCTTCTAAAAGGTTCAAATAGATTCAAAACACTTTCCTGAGTCTCACACTTACTTATATTACCTAAGTACCTATTCTGCTCAACAGTTACATGAATATATATAGAAAGAAGAATGTCAATATTTTGCACATCTAGGTTTTTAAACATGAAAGGTTGACTAATTTAGATTAGTATAAAAGCAAATTTAAAAGCTTGTATAAATAATAATCTGTTACTATCATGCCTTGTTAAACTAATAAAATCTACAGTTACAAAAAGAATTATACTTTCACAAGCAAAAAAGAATGTGCATGGGACATAAAAAATGTTGGTTACATTACAGAGTAGTAGTGACTAGGACTTTGATCATTAGCAATGTGAAGAACTAATATGAGGAGGGACCCCCAAAAAACAGAATTTATTCATTAAAAATTATGTATTTACTCAATTAAAAGATGGGCAAAGGACCTGAATAGACACTTCTACAAGGAGGGCATACAGATGGCTCAGAGACATATGAAAAAATGCTCAATATCACTAACCATCAGGAAGGTGTAAATTAAAACCATAATGAGATATCACCTCACACTGGTCAAAATGGCCATCATAAACAAATCAACAAACAACGAGTGCTGGAAAGGATGTGGGGAAAAGGGAACCCTAGTGCACTGTTGGTGGGAATGTGGCCTGCTACAGTTGCTGTGGAAAACAGTATGGAATTTCCTCAAAAAATTAAAAATGGAACTGTGTTATGACTCAGCAATTCTACTGCTAGGAATATACCCTGAGAATCCTCAAAGATCAATTCAAAAGAACTTATACACCCCTGTGTTCATAGCAGCGTTATTTACAATAGCTAAATGTTGGAAACAGCCCAAGTGTCCATCAGTAGATAAGTGGATCCCAAAACTGTGGTATACTTACACAATGAAATACTATGAAACAGAAAGGAAGGAGGAAATTCTACCCTTTATGACAGCATGGATAGTACTGGAAAATATTATACTAAGTGAAATAAGCCAGTGGACTAAAGACAAATATCATATGACCTTATTTATAACGGGAAAAAAATGAACAAAATGAAATAATGAGAAAAAGAGAACCAGAGACATGGAAACATGGAACAAACTGATAGCTGTAGGAGGGGAGGAGGGACAGGGGAATGGTAGAAGGAAGGGGAAGGGAGTAGTCAAAGAACATGTATGAATGACTCATGGACAATGGATATGAGATTGACTGTGGGAGTGGGGATCAAAAGGGAAAAAAATAGGAAAACTGTAGTAGAATAAACAATACAAAATAATAGAAAAAATTTATATTTACTCTCATATAAAAGTTTAGTCACCTTCAAAGTACTCTCCATCTGATGCAATAGACCTATCAAGACTTTTTTCCACTGCTCAAAACACTTACTTGTTGATTTTGATATCTTTTAGTGCTTCTGTTGTTTTTTGTTTGTTTGTTTGTTTCACCTCTTCCACATTGGTAAAACATTTCCCTTTGTGGACTTTTTCCACCCAGGGAAACAACAACAAAAATGCTTGGGCAAGATCAGGTGAACAGGGAGGGTGGGGCATGAAGTCATGCTGGTTTGGGTCAAAAACTGCTGAACACTCAGTCTGGTGTAGGCAGGTGCACTCCTAAATCACTCATCATGAAATGGGCAAATGCACTGAAAGAGTCTTCAAAACAAATTCACTGAAGCTGAACACAACTTCTCACAACAAGGCCAATGGGTGCGCTGATACAGATGGAGTCCTAGAACACTCCTCACCTAGTGGGGGAAGCCACTAGAGGCCTGCCCTCCAGAAGATGATTCTCTTTTTGTGTGTGTCCCCCCTCATATGTCTTAACTGAAACAGGCTCTCGACCCACATTCTTATTTCATAATGTGTTCTTTGGGGCTATGATTTATCTGTTAAATAAATACTGTTTTCTTTTTTTTTTTTAAGAATTTCAAGAAAATTTTTACATCTTTTCAGGAGCATTGTATATTAGAAATACTAATTTGTTATTAGCACAAAATTGGAATGAGTTGGCATTTGGTCACACTGACATGTTACCCAAACTAGTACTGGAGACAAAGTGTTACATAAATTTGTAAATATAAGGTTCACTGTCAACTTTAAAACAGGAATTTAAATAAAGTCATTAAATAGCATTTATTCTATTTTAGGAGAACTCTGACCTTATGGAATCAGTTAAACACTTAACAAAATTTAAACGTATTTTCTACATTAAGCTTATTAATCCAGCTGCCACTTGATTGACTCAATGGCATGAAATAAAACTCCCTGTGATTTCTCATGCTCTTCCCATCCCATAGCACTCTCAGAAGTTTGCTACACAGCAGCATATTGAGACCACACCAGGCAGAGGAACTCACAAAAATCCACAGATGGAGGGAATGTGCACTTCAAATAAGACCTGTAAGAAAATCTGACATAACTTGTTCACCTTCCCTACCTTAAGTCCCCCCCAAAAAATTACTACAAATTGATTTATTTTCTCCAAATTAACCCATTATCCAACCTCACTTGTTAAATAATTCTATCTCATTTTTCTTGGATTATAAATTATCTATCATATATCATTGATTCAATTTTTTTCTGCTGTATTTAATCCTTAGCCCCTAAGGTTATGAGAATTTTCATTTCTGTACTAAAGTACAACCTTGTACTTTCAAGTCATCAAAAATTTTTAGATGGTTATCAAATACACAATGTTATGAAAAAAGGTTTTTAATAAAATTTCTCTAGGGATTCTATACATGTAATAAAAAAAATTTAAGCCCCAAACTAAGAAAAAGATAATATTTTTATTTGTATTAGATTGAAAAGATTTAGCAACTTTGAAACATTTAATACATCAGAAACTACATTCTAGAGTACAGCTAACAGTGGGAATAAGCAGCCAGCAAGAAGATTAAGGGATTCAAGAGTTAAAGGGAAACAGAGAAGTGTCATCCCTACAGATTAAGGGATTGAGATGACACAGGGAAGAAAAAGATGTAGCAATAGAGGAAATGTACGTGGTAGAGCAGTTGAGCCAAGTGATGGAACTGCCAGATTATAGCAGAGAGAAGATGAAGAAATGGTTGTTCTGTTAGCAAGTCCAACCAGAAATTACAAAAATGGGAGATGGCTTTAAGAAAAAGCCTCTCTCACACAAAAGCTAAAAAACACAGTGTATTTTACAGAATGATTAGAGAAGTGCATCTGAGTGTGAGAGATCAATCCAGTATTTTGTGCTAATATGATTACCTGAATTCACTGTTTATAATGATTATCAGAGCAATCAGTTCAAGCAGTTTAATTTACAAATTGGTGTAGTTATATACGACAAAGCTTACAGAACATATGTAGAAAAAAATACGTAGAACAAAAGGTGATTGTGTTCTATTACACAGATGAAATAATTGGGTCAATTTATTTCACCTGTTAAGGTGATTGTTGGTATACATGCATAATACTCAGTCTAACCTAACTCTAGTCTTTAAAGGTTTTTCAATTTTCTTTATCCTCCCACAGGAGGTTTTGTTTAATCTTCTAACTTAATAAAACAAAGAGTACCTTCCAGTTGCAATTTTTTAAGATAGGGTCTTTAAACATATAATTAAGGTTACATGGGGTCATTAGGGTGGACTCTAAGTATCCTTCTAATAAGAGATTAGATTACAAACGCACATGGACTGAAGGATGACCAAGTGAGAATAGAGAAAAGTGACCAATGCAAAACAAGAAGAGAGATCTCAGAAGAAACGAAACCTGCTGACATCTTAATCTTGAATTTCTAGCCTTCAGAAATGTGACAAAATAAATCTCTGTTAAGCCACCCAGCCTACGGTACTTTGCTAAGGCAGTGTTAGCAAACTAAGCCCTCTGAGGTCACACCAGCCTTGCATTCTGAAGGTTCTCCCAGACTTTTCTGGGTCTTTCCCCTTACTCCTTACAGGTATTACCCCCCAAATCTCTTGCACATCTAATCTTATTTTGGTATCTACTTTGCTGTGGATCTAAATTAACACAGGCTCCTGGAAATGAGAAATCAACCAAAATACACCAGTTATGGGCTGGATTTTATCCTCCCAAAATTCATATGTTAGAGCCCTAACCCCCAATATGATGGTATTTGAAGTTGGGACCTTTACAGGAAATGATAAAAGTTAAATGAAGTCATCTGGGTGAGGCCCTAATCCAATAGCACTGGTGCCCTTATAGGATGGGACATCAGAGAACTCTGTTATAGAGTATCTGAGAAATGGTGGCTGCCTACAAACCAGAAAGGCCTCATCAGAAACTGATTTTGTTGGCATCTTCATGTGGAACTTCTGAGTCCCAAAACAACGAGAAAATTAATATCTGTTCTTTAAGCGACTCAGTTTGTAGAATTTTGTTATGTCAGTACAAGCAGAATAATGCAACCTCTTTCCTGATTAAGAAAACCCCAGGAGGTGGAAAAAAGGAAAGACATTCTCCACAAAATGCACCTAGTTGTTATCCAGTTCATATACCCTTTCTGTGTTTTTGAAGAATGCAACGATCTTAACTTCTCCAGAGTTTCCAAATGCACAAAGCATGTTACTCCCTATCATTTTTCCAACTTGAAAAGGAAATTCGGAGCATAAACACAAAGGCCCTAAATTATCAGGTTTAATGTCAAGCCTCATATTTCTAAAATTCAAGTTAGACATAAAATTGTGTTTTTGATTTCTATTTTATTAGAACAAGGTAATCTTGTTTTCTTATAGAATTGGTTTCAAATGAGAAGGAACTTGAGGCAATTGTTAAATTTATGTTGCCCCAGGGTATTCAAAAATGGCTTCTAGAACTACTCAGCTGGAGTGAGCTGGAATTATAGCTTCTATATCATGCACCAGTTCTTCATGAAGCAGACCATTTATTAGACACACTTCTTGCTTGTAGATGCTTCCTGTGAGAGTTCTGTCATGGATTATAATGTACGGGTATTTCCTTTTTTCCATATTTGAAGACATGCTAAGTATATCAGTAGTGCTCTGTGTCTATTATATTTACAGGCCACTACAGTACAAAGAAGAAGGAAGGAAAAGGAAGTTTCACTGTGAGCCTACCACAAATCAGTAACTTGCTTGGGACAGAAAGTAATTGAAGACATAATCCTGTCCTGAGTTGTGTAAAGTAGGGAACATTAGACATTTATATTAAAGATTATAGTAGAAGACACCTATTAATAAGAGAATTCCAGGTCCATGAATAAAATGCCTATGAGAGTACAGAGGAGAAATGTTATTGTTCCAGCTTAGGAAATCAGGGAAGACACTTAAAGAATGAACCATTTAATTCAGGCCTTGGGCGATGAAAAAGACATAGACAATTTGAGATGAAGATAAGGATAAGAAACAGAGTGAGGAAACACACAGGGGCAGGAAGTCAGCTTTTGTGTTCAAGGCAAAGCAACATTTCTGTTAGACCAGATTCATCATGTTCTCCACAGGGACAAGTGGAACGTTTGAGGCAGGGCAATGTGTTTAGCATCCCTATCTTCTAAACAGAGAATTTCAGTGGAACTGAAGAGTAGGTGTGATAAACATGCTCAGGTGAGAACCACTAGAATCTAATTAAAACTCTAGCAAGCTTCAGAATCACCTGGGGGGATTATGAAAGCCCAGATTTCTGGGACCACTCCCAGAGTTTCTGATTCAGCAGGTCTGGGGTGTGGCCTGGGAATCTGCATTTCTAATCAGCTCCCAAGATGAGGGCAATACTGTTCTCCTGGAAGCATTGTCTACGATGCATAAAATTGAGAGACAGAAAATAATCTTGGAATAATAAAATTATGGAGGGCCATGAATGACAACTAGGTTATAGAAAGAAAGTCTCAAAACAAATGCCTAACTACATTCCTACTATTCCATTCAAAGTCAAAGAGAAATAAAAAGCAGCTACATGGTTTTAAAAATCTTTCACGATCTTCATGCAAAAGGCTCAGAGAAAGCCCTTCTAATTATGTGACACTGGAGCAAAAAGGGAATGAATGACCTCTGCAAAATTCAGATCAAAATACCAAAAGGCTGTGAGGCAGGAGAAGGTGAAGCAGTTTTTGAGAAACAGTATGAAAGCCCGAGTGGCTCAGGAAGACCATGTGAGAGGGACCATGGGAGAAGATGAGATCAGAAAATTCGCAGAAGTGGGGCAGGACAGGGAGAAGATGTCATAGGGTCTTCTTTCCATGACAAGGGTTAGATTGTCATTCCCAGTGAGCCTAGAAGCCACTGAAATTTGTAATCAAAGAGGGGCACTAAAAATTTTTAAGTGTGAGAAGGATAATGGATAATTGATTATAAGAAGTAAAGTTAGAAGCAGGGTGATGCTGTAGGAGTCTATCGCAATTTAACAGGCAAGAGATGGTGATGGCTTAGAGAAGAGCTCCATGGCAGTGCTGAGAGGTAGTCAGATCATAACTGCTGTACGAGGTGGAGCCAGCATAATGTGTTCATGGGCCAGATAAGGGGGTGAGAGAGAAATGAAGGAGTCAAGAAAGACTCCAAGATGTTTGACATGAATGGCTGGTGGAATAGAGTCATTCATTGAATTGGAAAGATGGAGGAGTCTTGTCAGCGAAAACCAAGGGTATGACAGTGAGCAGATCTGTTCATAATGCCACAAGGACATGCTGTAGAAGAGTCTGATGTGCATGAAAGAAACCTTGGCCAGGAAAAAATTGGGGTTTTCATTATACACATGTCACAGGAAGTGACTTCTAGAAAGGGAGGGTAAATACATAAGAGCTCTAAAATCTTGGGATACTA
>PVKM010020912.1:0-22984 GCA_004027735.1 Carollia perspicillata
TTCTCCTGGATAATATACTGCATTGTAAATTCAGCCACACAGTAGGAGAGCATCATGGAGAGTGTCCTGCCCCAGGAAAGAAACACACGAGGCAGGCAGGTTCAGGCTAATCATCCCAGTTCAACCTGAAGGCATACTCCTCTGTCGTTATTGCTTGAAGGGCATGCCAAATGTAACTGAACTTCAGTTGAAGTAATTACTTCCCATGGGCAGCTTTATTTGTAAGAAGTCTTTGAATGAAAGAATCCCTCTTCTATTCCTGCATCACATTGTAATTAATTTAGCTTTATTGGATGGCAAACCTAATCTTGCTGACAACATGAAAAGATGTGAAGAAGAAAGTGAATGACTTGTAATAACATTTTGGTACATATTCTCTCCAAATTTTCTCGTAACAAATGTGTACACACATATTTACATAATGTTTCAGTAAACATCAGACCATATGGTATACATGTACATGATTTTGTAACTTGGTTTCACAGATAACTTTATATTACAGACATCTTTCCAAATTGATAATTATGAATATAATATAGTGTCAAATTGTGTGGGTTTGTCATTTTTATTTGGTGAATACCCCTTTAGTTATTTCACAGTTTTCACAAGTATTGTTCACACTGCAATGAACTTCCTTTTACATTGTGCCTTTTGGCCAATTATTATTTTGCGGGGGAGAAAGTTCCAGAATCAAAATTACTATACAGTAAACAGAGTATCTAAAACCTTCCTTAAATAAGGAGTTACCAACACTATGCATCATGAATTCTTGCTCTTTTCTAATCTGGAGTATGAGATCTGCTTCACATTATTATGGCTAGTTTTATTCTTTGATTTCTATAAAGTTTAAATGTTTTTATTTTTTTTATGTCCAAGCAAATTTTATATTCTCACTATTTAACTGTTTTTGTTCTTATTTTGCATGATGATTTATAGGCGATGTCCATATGTTAAGGTATCAAGAATTTTATATGTATATATGTTTTTAAATTTATTAATTATATAATATGATCTATTATGAGATTATAATTCATTATCTTATTGTATAATAAATCATATCTTATTGAGATGATATGAGCATCCTTAATTATGTATAAAATTAAATATCTTTATATACTAAGTAAACATGCATAATCTTTTTAAATTTTCAGAGTATTTGTCAATTTCTTATATTGAATTGGTCATTTGTAAGATGTACCACAATTAATTTATATTCAATTTCTCTTCTTTTTGAACTTTTTCATATAAATTCAGCATGCACGGTTCCTCATCATCTCCATTTATCATTTGTTTTCATGTTATCACTTTTCATTGTTTCTTCATGGCTTCTGAATTGGGAGCAGTGATTTGTGGGAGCAAAACTCAATAGTGAGGACGAAGCAGAAACAGACTCGTAGATACAGAGTACAAACTGAAGAGAAAGGGGTGAGGGAGATGGGAGAAAAAAGTGAAGAGGATAGGAGGTGTACATTTTCACTTGTAGGGTGAACAAGGCCCAGGGAAGTCAGGGAAAGCACAGGGGTACCGTCGATAATGTCAGAATAACTTTGCTCAGTTATCATGGTGATCACGATAGGGGACTGAAGACTTGGAAAATTCTAGCTTAAGGTAAAAAGTTATAAGTCTAGCAAGTAATGTGTGTGTTAAAACTTTTGTTTCAGAAACTACAGAGAAGGCCCATCCTGGCTCCTGGAAAACAGCCGGCCTCCTGGGGCGCTGGCTGGAGATGACCGCCTGGGGACAAGGTGGAGGCATCCGGGCCTTTTGTCCTCCAGGGGAGCAGAACACCAGTCTCCTCCTTTGGAACAGCTCACTGCAGAGGACAGGAGCGTTGCAGCTTCTGAATCTCAAAGCCCTCACCCACCCCCTTATAAAAGATCTGGCCAGGAAAGAGAAGGGAAGATGGTCTGTTAGGGTATGAACCCACCATCTTCTCCGATCACCGGCCATCTGAATAAAGCACCCCTAAAGATTCAATCGCTGTCATTGCTTATTGAAGTTGGTAGTGACAGGCAGCCCCAACGCCGGTGTCTTTTCCAGTTACAATCACACTATAAGGTACATAAATGTTCAATCACTATGTTTTTCACCTGAAACAAATATAATATTCTATGCAAACTATACTTTGTCAGACAAAAAAAGTTAAGAACCGTATGATGTCACTCATATATCCCACATGGGATATAAAACTGAAAGCAACAAACAAACAAACAAACAAGAAACACTGACAAACAAAAACTTACACACCGAGACAATAAACAGTATGGTGCTTACCAGGCGAAAGGGCAGTGGCAGATAATCAAGGGTAAAGGGGGTAAAATATATGGTGATAGAACAAGACTTGACCTTGGGTGGTGGGTAGACAATGCAATATACAGAGGATATATTATAGAATTGTGTATTTGAAATCTATATAATTTTATTAACAAATGTCACCCCAATAAATTTAATTAAAGTATTTTTAAAAGGTGATAATGATGATCCTGTGTTTAATTAAAATTTCAGCATTTTAGTCACCATGGAGTTTTCTGCATTGGTTTTGATTTTTAAAACCTTTCACACTGTATGCAAATGACAGAAACACCTCATCATGATCCCTAGGCTTGAGGAACATGGAGGCCTGTCTTCATTTCTGTTTCGTTATGGAAGAAGGTGAAGATTCTGAAAGTGGAAATTATACTTGAACAATACAGCTATAATATTACATTTACTCAGAGAACAGCAGGAAAATCCTGAGAAACTTACTTTGTTGCATAAACTCAGAACTATTTTTGCAGATAAATACAACACAGTGTTAAAAAACCTGATTTCTGTAGATGTCCTACTTACAGAAAACAGTGATATATAGTGAACATTATTTTCATTTTCACTTACATGTATAGTGACATTGAAACTACTTATATCAGGATATGAAGACCTTTTTAATTATATTTCTTTCAGTACTGCCATTAGTTTCTGTTTTTATATTCTAAAAAGGCAATATAAAATCTCAGGGATTCTATCTGTCCTTTTATAGCCATAACAAAAAGACTATCATTCTGAGAAAACGCTTACATAAAACCCAGGGCACACTCAAAGACTCTGAACAGAAAAAAATATATTCTTCAAAGAAAGACATAAAAGGGCTATGCCAATTTTTGAAGAAATAGAAGTTCATCTTAAGCCAAAAGCACATTATAAATACATAATTAGTTTTAGGATTTCATAATTTTGCCTCTTCTATTCACTAACTATTGTGACTGCATTTCTGCTTTCTGATATTTTAATAATTCAAGAAATCACAAAAATGTTCTTGTAACTCTAGAACATGACGTCAAGTAAGTTTAAAAGGTACTAGGGAAAACTGCGAGGGAAAAGAAGTGTAAATACGGAAGACAGCTTCTCATTTCATATCTGAAAGTCTGCAATAATGAGTGAGAAAGCAAGCCCTAGCTGTGTGAATACAGCTCAAATGGAATGGTATTAAAGAAAGTGAGAACAAGTCGGTAGATTATTAATGTTTCCACACTCATTGGAAAAGAAAATGTCAAATTTGACACAATATATTCCAGTGCCCAAAGACAAGAAAGAAATTTTCTTTGTAAGTCGAGACTTAAATATTAACAAATGGTTGCCTGTCAAAAATCTTCTCTCGTTACATGTGCTATGGTTAAATGACTGTCCTATCACGGAACCAGTATTTGGGATTCAAGCACTGCTTAGGAAAGCTGAAGCACACCACCATGAGGGGTGTGCACTGGAGCTGGCCTGCCCGGACTCCGCACCATCCGGTCTGCATGCTGCGATGCACTGCTATGCCATGATCAGTTTTCTAGGTACAGTAGGAGTCCTGATGTTTAGAAATTATTTCCAGAGGGTGTGTTTGTTTGTTTGTTTGTTTGCTTGCTTGCTTTTGTGTGAAGAGGAGAACTCTGCTTCCTGCCATGATGGAGTAACAAGAACTGGATGACCTTCCTCCTCTAAAGAGATGAGAAAACTGGGCAGAGACTATAAAATACTTTTCATATTAGTCACTGCAGGACTGCTATCCTTGCAAGAAGAGAATGAAACTATGTAAACTTTACGACGGCCCCTGGCTTAACCAGTGGAACACGCTGTGGAGAGCAAGGCAGCAAAGGAGGTCCCACACAGGGCGGGACGGTCTGACCGAGTCTAGGACACAGACATTGGAGTTGGTAACAAGATCCGCACAGCGTCCTTTGATGAGCTTTGAATGTTTACTAAATATGGAGTGTGCAGATACCGGTTCACACTCAGTGAAGTTCAGAAAAGAGCAAGTCTTGAGTTCTTGCTGAATCCAAAGTCGTGCTTGAGTTGAAATTCAACGAGGTCTGGGAATAAGAGCTACTGGGAGCTGCGAGTTGAGGGGATTGGAGAACTGACATGATTTTGAGTTCTGACGAGGCAAAGTGCAGAGTCTCATCAGTCTCATGGTGAACTCAGGGAAGCTGTCAGGATGACAAGCTGTGAGAGTGGGCCCAAACCACCCCTAGGGTAGGAAGGACTGCCTTACGCCCACTCCTACGAAGAGGACAGTCCCGAGAGAATCAGACTGAACCACAAATCATCTGACTGCCAAAATAAAGCCTGTCACGCATTTAAAAAGAGAGCATGATCCTAACATTCAATAATATAAAATAAAAATATCTAGTATGCACCAAAACTTATGAGATATGAAGTGACAAAGGAAAATACATAATCCATAATCACGAGAAAAAGCAGTTGAGGGAAAGGGATCACTTCATGCAGAAATCAAACCAACAAATCCCAAGAAGGGAAACCAGAACTGTTGTAGGTGAGCAAATGTCCACTTCCTTTCCCCCCTGCACACACCTGTCTCTCTCACATTTGGGACCGGCTGTTTGCCTAACAGCCATAGGTTTCTGGTGCACTTTTAAAATGTTGTGAATTTTCATTTCCCCCCCAGACTTTTGTAAGTATGGGAGCAATGCTTTGTCTAATGCTCCACAGCCCCAAGCTGAACAAAATCCCCATACTTGAGGCACTAGGCCTTAAATAGAGAATCCAAAAACCAAGATTAGTCCTTGTTGCTCCTTGTTGTCCCTACCAAAGCATTCTCTCTAAGAAGCCCACTGCTCTGAAGTCTGTTATCCTAGTGTGTATGTATGTGTACACACACACACACACATATATCAGTGTATACATACTGCTCTCCAATCATGTTTTAGTCAACCTACAGACTTCACTATTAGTGAAGATTTTAGCTTCCATATCCAAGTCTACCCAATATTAACTCGTAATTCTTTGTGATTTCAATATTCATTTAGATAATATATTGAATACCATAGCAATTCTCCATTCCATGACAGTTTCTGCTGTAATAAATTTGTCCTCTCTCTGATGTATGCTCTGCTCTCAAGATTAAATTGAAGGCTGTGTTATAACCAAAACTGAATTCAATCTATATGTGAAATATAAAGCACCCCAGTCTCTTCTGTTTTAAGTTTGCTCCTTCGAGGAGTCTGACTGCAATGAATCTTCAGCTGGGTTGAGGTTCACGGCCTCTTCTGACTGATCCTCAGCCCTTTTCCTTCCACTTTCTTCCTGTTTAGATTCCACAGCCTGTAGTTGTAATGATTCTTCTACGTATATTTACTTCAAAGTCCCTGGCCCTGCCTCTCTTGGTTGGACACAACCAGCACGTTGCCATCCCTGGCTACATTACAGCTTGCTGTCTCTTTCGGGGAGGAACACAGTAAAAAAAAAACACAAGGACAATGATTAGTTCACTTTAAATTTACGAACTTTAACTTCAACTGAGTTCACAAAGCTATTCAGACACCAACACTGTTTTCACTCTCCGTCTGGTCTGGGTGACTAATTCACACGCAAGGTAAATAACAGCCTCGCCCACTTCACTGCCCTTCATCAGCGCTCATCCCCTCCCCCTGCCTCATTCCCCACCCCCACAGCACTCATCTCCATCTGGCAATCCAGTACTTATAGTTTTCCTTCTTTCCAGCCTGCAAACTAAAATATAAGCTCCGCGGTGCAGGCAGCTAGTCTATTTTGTTCACTATTGCATCCTTATTGTCTAAGACAGTACTTGACCTACAGTGTTGGCAGTCAACTACAACTGTGATGAATTTAGAGAGTGGTTTCTTTCTTTGATGGCTTAGGAAAACGAGCCTGTTAATTTATTTAGGGCATACGTCTTTGGGAGGGATAGGTTTTGTATTACAATTGCAAAGATTTAGTAATATTGTGTGTACATGCAAAAAAGATTATATGTCATAGCATTCTCTATATAAGTTACCATGAATGTTTATTTCTTAATATTAGACATGAGTCATTAACTGACTTACAGCATACTGCTCTGGACACAGGAGTATTAATTCCTGGGTCTGCTTGTGCCTTTAAGGATGCAAAAGGCCTGAGGTTCTCAGAGACAGGACTAAATATCCATTTCTAAACCGTCCTCTAAAACATTTGGAGAAAACAGAAGATTCCTCACCTGTATCCCGTCACCTCCCCCATTTCTCTCCAGCGTGAGCAATACAGTACACCCACGGGTTTAGTTATGGTCTCAGGGAATGAAATAATCTTAGAGGTAAGTCAGCTTCTGGTACTTTTTTTTGCTTTGGCAATTAATAACTGTTTGGTCTGTCACAGGGCTGATGAATTAGATTCGTCCTAAAATGGTTTAGGCAATAAATGATTCCTCCAAACCATCTGTGAAATTTTATCATATAATCTCTGGGATCAATTCTGAGGAAATTACCCTACCATCATAATTACTGTGGTTGGATAAACAACTACTTTTGGGCAAGCGGAAGAAGGGTGGAGAAGAACAGACGCTGGGAATAATTTCTTTTACAATCCCCTTAAAACAACAGTTGCAATTTAACTGTGCTAGGCCTGTCAAGGGACAAAATCAAAACTGACATGCTACAATACGAAGAATTACACAAACAGCTCTCTTTGGCCTAGGCTCCCAGTTTACGAAAGATATTTTCCTTTGCAGTGGAAACAATTGTTTCACCCACAGTGAAACAATCTTCTGGTCTAGTTACCTGTGTCTTAGTGAGACTCTAACAGGCTCTTGGAAGAATTTCTCTGTTTAAAAATCATTCACTTTCTACTAGAGTTAATGTCAATCATAGCAGATCAAAACTTTGCCTATAATCCAGGACCAGTGAATTTAGTTTTCATCACATGTAGATAAATTAATTTTGTTAAAATTAATTTCAAATAAATATATTAAAGAGGGCTGTGCTTTCAGTGACTCTGAGTTTCACTGGATTTTAATACTGGCTCCACTGTTTATAAACTAAGATGCTGGGTAGTGTAGTAATCTCTCCGTGCTTTTTCCCCTCACAGATAAAATGGGCTTACAGGAAGGGTGTTTTAAAGATTAACCTATGTTTGCTGTTGTTTACCTTGTACTTTTTATTCCATCTTCAGCCACATTATTTTACCAAAATTCAACCAAATTTGGCCCTCTCATAATTTTTATATTTTATTTGAAAAATATAAAGATTTCCTCTCAGTCTTCACTCTCTTGCGATGTCTTCACCATTTAGCGTTTGGGCCTTCTTTTTAATCAAGAAATTTTTCCTCGGCTTCTGATACTATTGTCTTCTATTTCTCTTCTGACCCCCTGAGAATAGTTTTCCCCTTTTAAATGCAATTATTCTCAAACGGTCTTTCTTGATCACTTAAAAAATCATGTCACATACTTGCTTTGAGTAATTAACTCCAGATACTATCTAATGGTGACCCTGAATGTTTACTTCCAGCCGTAGTCATATTTCCACAGTTCCAAACTGCTCTTAACCCCCTTTGCCCCAGAGTATTCTAAGCTGAAGGCCTTCTGTTACTTTCTCATCACCACCGCCAACACCACTAGCTCCATCATAACCACTGTTATAAATGTAATAGGAACCTTCTATTAGACACTTGCTATGATCCAGGGATCATTGAATGCTTTGGAAATTTATCTCATTTCATAATCATGACCATTTTCCCCCCCAAAAACAGGGCAAAGAGTATAAGCAGGGTTAAAACAGTTACCTATGGTTTCACGGAGGGGAAGGGGCAAAGCTGAAATTGTAACCTGACTTTGATTGACGCTGCAGCCTCCGCCTGGAACGGCCACGCTCCGCGGTTCTCTCCCGGGACTTCACCGTCCAACCGCATCTTGAGCACAAGGATTCTAGGAGTCAAATGTGCCTCCAACCCGTCTGACCTCGTTGCTATTGCTCTCCTTCAGACTTTTTATTATTCATTTCTTATCACTTCTAGATAAGTGAATTTGGAACCAATTTTACATCAAATCAAATTTAAATTAAAAAAACAAATTACATTAGTCTTCCTTGCTTTTCAGAAAGATAATGTATATTTCAAATATCTTTTTCATTTTATGGATCTAATACATGAGGCCCATTATTCTCAGAGAACTAAGAAGTGATAATAAAATTTGTGAAAATGGCAAATAGACTAAATGCATTTTCGCTCCTGTAATGTCAATGGTGAAAAATATGGCATGCCCATTTTAAAATTAATTTGATCCTATTAGATTAGTAAATCAGGAACAAGTTAAAAAACCCAATTGAAATTCAAACATTTGCACATATAGTGAAATAATATGTGCAGAGTATAATCCAAAGTAAACTCTTTATTTTTTATTTAATTATATTCGAATTATATAAAAATGTAAGAAGAAAAAAATGGTTTATTTTGGGTCTTCTTCTCCAAAAGTAGTACCAGTTAATGTTTCCTGACTCTTGTAGTTATACCCTCTTTGCTCTTCAAATTCTATGACCTAACACATGTTCTTTCTGATGAATTTCTTTCAGTAATAGATGCTGCCTAAAATGTACCATTGAGTGGAGAGATGGGTAAATATACTTTTCAGTGTGTAGCTGACACTTTTACAGTTGATGTACTCTTTATCTTGAGTGAGCTTTGTTTGAATTGTTTCACATTCCTTTTTTTTTAGGTCAAATTTCTACTTCTGGCCAAAGTGGGGCTGTGCTATAATCACTGAGCCTAACCTGCCAATATAAACAGAATGCTGGTAAACATGTAAAATGACTGCAGTTCGATGTTGGCCAAAGAAAGTACATGACCGTGGTCCCCGAGAGGAGAGAACAGATGGGGTTGGCCAAATTATTGTTCCAGCTTTATACCTGGAAACAATTTCTGGACCAGGAGCGCTTAGAGCTGGAGGCCAAAACGACCCCGTGGCTCCTCTGACAAGCTTCATAAACAGAGCATTTTGATTCAAAATGAGATTTATTTAAATCAAAATGGCCATGTTTCTTATGTAACATTTAGGAAGTCTGTCTGTATTTCACCAGGCTCGAACTTTTCAATGCTCAAGTCAATTTTTACTGTAAAAAAATCCAATGAGATCTTATCTATTTTGATCCGAGGTTTCAATTGTTCTTCAAATGGCATTGCATGGAGGCCACTTTCTCCCCCACATGTAAAGCCGGCCTAGATTAAAGGGGCAGCTTCGAGTGACAGAGATGTGCATAAACATCCCAGCAGCTCTGGTCTCTGATGCACGACTTGAGACAAGCTGGAGAACCCTTCCACCTCCTGTGCCAGGGACTGAACGCTACAGCAGGGTTCACCTCTGCAGAAGCACTTAGAGGAAAGATTTTTTTCCATTAAGGGTTCATTTCACTTACCTTGGAATGATACATATAAAAAATGAACTACTTCTTACCAAGGCATAGATGTACCCACACTTCTTACAGAAATAATGCTGAAATCACCCACTCTAAAGGTTTCAAAATTGTCCCTCAGAAGGCAATCTAATATGTTTTCAAACTACTATGTACATGCTTAGCAATACTGGTAATCAGAAAGAAAAGTCCTTTTACTATTGGTGTTACATCTTTGCTATACTTGAGATGTCAATTAACCACATGCAAAAACACAACCTTTATTGAGTGTCACATGTTATTAATATACAGTGCACCTTTCCCAAAGTAATGCTTTTAAAAACTATCTTATAAATCATGTTCAGAAGAACTAGTATTTGTTGAGGGATGATTTAGTGTCAAATATGGTTCTAAATCTTTTATATAACTCACAATACTTAATCCTCACACAAACCCCAATTTACCAATAAGGAAACTGAGGCACAGAACAGTTTCGTGATTTGCTCACAAAGTCAATATGTAATACCTGGTAGTCCAGCTCCAAAGCTCAAGTGCTACTATCCTGACCATAAACACATTTTTTTATACAGAAATACTCAAGACACACAGAATGGACCCTTAATGGTCTGACATTGATTACTAATGCTCTTTTTTTGTATTTATCATTATTGTTGACATAGTTGAAAGCAGAAAGCGAGGGACATACAGTGTGACCAGGGCCACAATCGTACCTTTTCATAAACTAGCCGTACAAATAACAGATCCTTGTAGACTGTGAGTTTAATGACAGTTAGAATGTGTGCCAACCGATGTGCATGTGAGTCAACAATCGTACAGCCTGTGTGTAAGACATGCTGTCGACACTCACTCCAGCAAAAACAGCAGCGAGCAGGCCAAGAAACCTTATTTACAGTAGCATTTATTTAAAATTGACAGGTAATATACACGATCAGGGCATCATACAGTAATTTCTTCCTAGGTTGTATGGGATTAATTTTTCCCAAGGGGAAAATTGTTCTTGAAATGCTTATTACCAAAAAATGGGTTGGAATTGAAGCATTCGGTCTTTTGAAAATATTGAGCAGTAAGCTTCCAAAAATGATTTCAAACTCTTAGTCAGTTTTGCTGTAAAACATACTTTAGAAATACTGGTTACTGTGGTTAGCTCCTCCATACAAAGACAGAATGAGCAAATAAACTGAATTCAAACAAATTAACAAAGCCTGTTCTCAATTTCAGTGTCTTTAGTTATGTTTTGCTTGTTTGTTTGTTTTGTTGATTAGGTTCCTGTTAAAGGTGAGATCATATGGTATCATTAATTTGTTCCATTTTGATGATGTTTTTTTGTCAAGGTCTTTTCCAACCTTTTCCTATTTTTCAGTTTATTTTTTTCTACTACATAGGAAAATGCATTTTTTTTTGAGACCTACTTATTTTTTCTTTAAAGTGGATGGGTAAAATTTCTTAGAATTCCTCTTGTAGCTCTAATTTTCAACTAAAATATATTGTTCAGGAAAAGATAGTCCAGATAGCCTGTATATTTTATTTGATTACTTGAGCACTTCCTTGAGTCCTCACTTTTCTAAAACCTTAGTTGTAGTTTATTATCTCATTTGCAGTTATTCGTCATAATCACTTAGAGAGATCACCAAGAACAATTATCCCCCATTTCTTAGCTTTCTCCATGAAATTCCTGCTTCCCTCTAGTATTTTTAAAGAATACAATGATGTAAAAGGGTAATGTTTCTTTTGTGAAATCTCCTCATGTTTGAAGTATTATGAACCTAAAATTTTCCCCAGAGGTCTGGGTTTTCAAAGTACATGACAAATGCCTTTTGCTCATGTATTGTATGATAGGCCGTCCCCTGGCCTATCATTCATGGCCATCCAATTGCAGACATGAAAGATGGGGCACAAGTCAATGACAGTTTTCTAGGGGAAGGTACTGATTTGATCCTTCCTGTAGAAATAAAGTTGTCCTTTTGATCCACTTGGCACAGGTCTAATGCACGTTTTGTAACATATTAAGCCCTCAAAATGTTTTTGGGAGTCATATTTAGCATCATGCAAAACCCTTTTCTCTTTCATAGTTTACAGTAGTATCAAGAAAGATGCTATAATAAGACATCGGGTGAAACTGAAATGGATAAAAATTTGAATTACTATATTATGTCTTTATCAAATCCAGTTAGCATACAAGTCCCTAGCTGCAGAACTCAAATTGAGAGATTTTAAAGATTTTAACAAGAAACACAATAGATTCAGTATGAGTATGTGCAGTATAAACTGTGAGGAAACTATAGCTAATAAGCAGGAAATGATCAGCAGGGTTATATAATGTAGCAAACACTTACGAAATTAAAACTGAATTCTAGTCTCTTTCAGTGTGGACCGGTACCTCTTTTGTGAAGTGGCAGCTGAGGAGACTCCAGCGCTCGCCATGGCTGATGAAAAGCCCAAGGAAGGAGTCAAGACTGAGAACAACGATCATATTAATTCGAAGGTGGCGGGGCAGGATGGTTGTGGGGTGCAGTCTAAGCTTAGGAAGCATACACCCCTTAGGAAACTACCGAAAGCCTATTGCGAAACACAGGATTTGTCGATGAGGCAGATTAGATTCCAGTTTGATGGGCAGCCAATCAAGGAAACAGACACACCTGCACAGTGGGACAAGGAGGATGGAAATACGGTTAATGGGTTCCAGCAGCCGACAGTGGGTGTCCGCTAAGAAGGGAAGCCGCTACTTTACTCCAGAGCTCTGTCCCTCCAGGCCAAGGAGACGTTCTCAGTTAGAAAACTGCAATTTGTTTCCGCCACATCCTGACTACGACAGTATCGTTTTCTCTACTCTTCCATTTTCCCTTTCCCCATTTCTTTATTGTACGTAAAGGAACCGATGTACGTGCACAAGCATTTGCATTTTTCAAACTAAATGGCCAGTGGTATGTTTTGATGGACATCACATGGAGATGGGATGGGAGAAAATACTGGTTCTGGGAAGATGCCCCCTTTCTTCACTAGTGGCACGCTCATTCAGCTCTTACCTTTATATTCCTGGAAGTTATTTTGCTCTCGCTGCTTAACATAGAAAAAAGAACACCATAAAAATCCTCGCATACCTTGTTTGATTAGATATTTTTAATGTTTTTCATTTTAAAACCAAGGACAATTTTATAACTTGTTTATACGTAGCTGTTACATGCAGGGTAAGCTGTCTTTACGTGGGGATAAATTGCTCTAAAAGAAATGAATCCTGGGTAATTTTCCCTTCAAGTCAACAGTCTTGTTGTTTAAATAAACTTCTTGTTTCAAACGAAAAGAACTGAAGTTTAAAATTACCATACTTAAAACAGTGGCATCAACCATTTCAGACACTGTAACAGCAGTTTAATATAAAACTTTTTTGATCATGATGTTTTTTCCTCAGTGGTTTTATGGCAGAACCACCTTAAATAGTGTTACACCGGCACTTCTGGATTCTTATTCCAAGGCTGTCAGAGGAATTATTCCTCATCTTTTCCCCGGCTGGTTCCGGTGTCGCCGGGGACAGAGTGCAGGTGCCGAGCTCTGACTGAGAGACTCTGGCACAGACCCGGGAGTCAACATCGTGATTAGGCAAAATCATACTCCATGCACAATTATGAGCTTCACATATTTTAAGGGTTTTAATTTTTCAGAAAGATGCAATAGAATCGATGAGCTAAGAAGCCAAGATTAATAAGTTAGAAAAATCAAAAAATTGAGCAAATAAATCAACTCAAAGTAATCACTGAACATTTTGACATGTATATAATGATTCTTTTTTAAAAAACTATTAATCTCAGAAAAATATACAGAATTACATATTCCTTGCGATGAGAATGACTTTTACTAGAGTAGATCTGTGATGTTTCATTCCCACAATAACTATGTAATTTTCATTTTGGATAAATTCCATCTTTAGCGTGTCATCAATAAATGAAATCGCCTCACAGTTAGGTTTCTCTTTCCTATCAGTGCAGGTGCACGTCTGTCTCAGTCGGGGGCAGTGACCCTCTGTTCTGCCACTAGACAATTTTGTACGATCTGTCTATAGAGATGTTTCCTGCCTACACCGACCCTTAGTGCCGTTATGACTTGGTGTGTGGTTCGAATATGGAGTAAAGCACTGGTTACTAGAACTGCACATCAGGAGAAATCATGTACCAGGAGCGAGGTGGGGGGTTCAAGGCCAGAAAGATACGGGTTGCGAAAGTGCTTTATTGCTTAGCCCAGCTCCGTTATATCAAAAAAGCTTAAATAAAATTTAGAAAGATCAAAACTGTTCTTCTGTTGTAGAATGAGTCATACGAGGAAGCAAGATGAGGGAAGAGAAAAAAGATGAGCCTTTTCATTAGCTTTCAAACCTTATGATTCTGATGTCCAAATAGAAAGGTATTACAGTCAGTTTTGCCTTAAATCCTGTTGTGAAAACACAAATTTGTTCCAGTGTGACAGTATGTTAGGGAACAATAGGAGCATTATGCAGATTTCTTATTTGATTGTGCAGGGTTTCCTCTGTAGAAACACTAAGGAAATGAGAAAACGTACCTGTCAGAACCCAGTAGCACTGAAATACATAAAACTCATGTATGCCATGTATGCACACACTTCAGCACCTACCAGCTACCTCGGTTCATCGTGTGTATTAGGAGCCATGCCCATCCACATCTGCTGTTACAAATTTGTCCTTATTTCAGGTGACCCTCAGGCATCACTTTCGCAAAAATTCACAAGCTGCTACTCTTCTGACACCCACTTGTGTTCATTTTCCTATAAAGCATCATATTTATTATAGTATTTGTTTATTTTTAAACCCTTAATACATAACACATGCTGTGTTTATTAGTTTTTTATCTATTTTTCAAATATCTTACAAAGTTTGTGACTAGTGTGCTCCTAACCCCATTTTCCTTATACTTGGCAAAGTTTTATTATTGATTTGCATAAAACAGAAAAATTTATAAATGCATGTCATATTATAGCAGAATTGACTGTATTTTATCATGAGAAAATTAATTAATATATAATGGTTTTATTTGATAAATTTATAAAGATATTACAATAAATTTTAAAGTAGATAAAAAAGAGGATGCAGATTACTAAATGGAAACTTTCCTTATTTGTTAAATTTAGAAATATATTAAAACAAACTGTACAGCAAACATACCAATTTTATTTTTTTGAGTCCTTAGGAAAAAAATACCACTGAGAGTATTATATATAAAAACACATTCATGTCTAGAATAATCACATCTGTGTTTCTACTATGAACATTTGCTCTAAAATCTAAGACCTGTAGAATTTACCCAATATGGATTTTTTCCTTGAAATCAACAAAAGAAACATGAGCAAAATAGAACCAGAGACTTGGAAATAAAGAACAAACTGACAGTGACCAGAGGAGAGGGGGTGGGGACAATGGGGGAAAGAAGAGGAAGGGGCAGGCAAAGGAACACGAATAGAGGACTCATGTGCATGGACAACGGGGGGTTGATTGTGGGAGGGGGGATGGGGTAGGGGTGAGCAATGGGGAAGAACGCAGGACAACTGTAACTGAACAACAATAAACTTAAAAATCTACAAAGAAAAAATGAATGAGTCTATTTACACAGGAACAAAATCCATGCCATTTTATTCTACTGGTAAAACATTCGATGACTCATAGAATGTATTGAAGAAGAAAACAGAATAGGAGATAAATGGAACCTGAGAGCTTCCAGCTACTCCCTAAAGTCATTGACTAGAACTGAGTTATGACGGATAATTCTGAAGTGTCTTCTGCCTAGTTTTCAAAATGGTGTTATTTTTCTTTTAAGCCAGGAAATCAGTTAATCACGTTCTAAAGCATATTTTAGCACTTCATCAACATTTCCTGTATGCAAAGACTTTACAGATTGGACAGGTAGTTTTATTAGAAAGCTCAGCTGTCTTCATTCGTATTTATTTTAATTTGCAGTGTTTTCCTACTTTTGAATGTTGTTCTCCCCACATTGCTTACTGATGTTAAAATGCTTGAAAATATGTAACTGAAATGGTCAGCCTTCACTATTAAACTTTAAAAGTTAAGTCGATACCTGCCATCTAAAGCCAGCAGGAACACACCTTTAGTCAAATAAAGTTGAATTGATTGGCTCATGTCAACGCAGAGAGAACACCCCATAGGGACCAGTGTTAATGGTGGCAGGATGTGCTTGTTACAGATGTGAGTTCAATGATTCGGAGAGGAGTTTGAGACTCATGAGGGCTCATGAGACTCATATTGTGCTTTGGATTGCATGATATTAAAAGTGGAGGGAGTTCTATGATTTGATCTTTTTAAAATTTTCATCTAGAAGACAGGAAGAATGAATTGGTACTAAACATGAATTGGTAAAGAAATGACATTTATGCTAGCCAGAAGAAGGATATGTTTGATCAGTTTGTGATTGGTGTTTAGTGCTCAGTTATGATTATAAAGTGTTCTTGCTAAGCAGAACAAAATCAAAGCTGACTCTTAAAATAAACTGTATGCAGATCTTGTGTCATAGAAATGTATCCTTGAAACCTATGTGATCCTATTAACCAGTATCACCCAATAAATTTAATTAAAACTTAAAAAAAATAAATAAAAACAAGCTAACACTGTCTGACTCACTGCTCACCAAGAAGATATGTCTCAAGAGTGGCGAAATGCTGAAATGATTTCTTCTATTGCCAGAAATATCAACTGCAAAATAGCTGGGCCTCAGTGATTATATTTTTGTTTCTCCTGGATAAATGGCTATTGCTTATTCATATTCATTCATTGAAAGTCCAGTTTATAAGAAATTAAATCACTGCTAGACACATTTGTGGGCTGATAAGCAATATTGAATGAGTTCTATTATTTTATCTGGACTTCTCTTAATTAAATGTCTTTAAAATGAATGAGACAAAGAACTGATCACATAATTATGAAAAATAATCTTACTCTGTACGGAACTTTCAGCTTATAAAGTCTTTTTCACTCTTCAAAAATATGGTCAGATGTTGCCTTAATTGATTCATTAATAGCCTTTTGAAGTAGATGAGGTAGCTATTACATTTAAACCCCAGTTCTCCCTGTGAAATTAAATTAAAATAGGCCATTCTTTCTGAAAGAAAGTAGTTCAAATACCACTGAGTAAGGTTTTCTTTCTTCAGTGCAAGGAAATTTATTTCAAACAAATCACCTTTATTTTTATCATTTCTGGAAAATTCTATATTCACATACAGACTCTTCCTTTGCACATCTTCCTATCTGTATCTAGACTTTCCTATTGGCATCAGTTAACAGAGGTGGCTAGTAGCTGGTGGGCCACCTCAGATTGCCACTGTAACATGCTTGGTTGTCACCTTGAGTGATTGCTGAAATGGGACCACAAGTCTCAATATCCACATAGCTTTTTTAAATGTCACCACTTGAATTCCAAAAGCAACAGAGGGTAAAAGCAAAATTTGGAAGCACTTTTCCAAGTTTCTGCTTAGATCACATTTAGGATCATCCTATTCACCAAAGCAAATTACATAAACAGACTAGAATCAAGTTGCTGAAAAGTCACATTGCAATAAACAAGAATATAAAAGAGGATTGAATAACAAAAAGCACTTCTGCAATAAATCTATCACTGATATTGATCAATTTTTAGATAACTCAGTTAAGTAGTGGATGTAGGGTCCAGCTATAAAGATGCTAGAGTCAATGAGTTATTGGGGAAAATTGTAAACAATTGTCCAAGGAGTCAGCTAATTTGTGCTTAATATTTGCTCCAGTCTTGAACTCGTATGTCCATGTAGATTTGGTGCACCAGCCTTTAACCTGGAACCCTTGTATCTTCATCAAATTCTGTGCTGTTAAGTTATAAGCCTTCTTAATATGATACACTGGGAAGTCCCTGCTAATTGATCACAGCTGTGAAACTTACTTGCCATCCATATTAATGAGTACTATGTTAGCATTTAGATTATAAAATTTGAAAGAGAAATAAGAAATTTAGCAAAGGTGCTCAAAAACAATGGCATCTCAAATTGCTAAAAACCAGAACTATTTTATAAATATATTTTATAGGTATTGATCAATAATAAATATTTAAACAATTATGTGGTACAGTCTAGCTCTTTTACTTTTAATTAAATATAGCAAAAATTTCTTGATTCGAGTTCCTAAAGGATGAACCCTGGATTACAGGTGTTGAAAGGCCTTGGCAATCAAAGTCAAATGCACATTGTTGCAGTGTCTTGGGACTACAAGTTGCCGTGTACTTTAGTCTGAGACAAGAGAACCAGTACTGTAGGAGACACCTAAGATAGATTATCAATATTTAATTTGAAGATGCTTTAAACTTTGCAAAGAAGGCACTATGTATAGAGTTGTAAAGGTAAACATGAGGCAGAATTTAGGAAAACAACCAAGGGAGGAGAAGATGAGAATTTCCTGAGCTGTCTGTTTAGGATAATTGGACTTACCTAAATCAGATCTGTCTTAATTAAGATAGGCTTTTAAAACTCAGGGAACATTTTGTTAGGTTTTGCACTATAGATTCTTCCCTTGGGAAACATTTAAAACATATGAGGTATGTTGTAAAATATACCTCATATATAACGTGTAAAAACTCTTAAACCATATGAAATATTATCATTTTTATTTTACAAGTTTATTCAAATAGTTCTGCTACATAAGAAACAAACATCTCATCATATTGGTGAATGTGCTTACTAGAAATATTTTTGAGAGCTTAATTGCTGTTTCTCTCATATGTATTTAACCAAAAAATCATTTTCAACTTTAACAGTAAAAGGTTTTTTTTTTAATATGCAGCTTTGGTTTATTAAAGTTCTATATGATACAACCATATAATGTATAATCTATTTTCAACATTTTAAGATAAATTATTCTTTCTCTAGGTGGTTGCTTTTCCAAATTGTGATGCTGTATTTCAGAATAAAAAAGATAGCACTGAATTAAAGTATTAGATCTTTAAGGTCAAAGACAGATAATGTTCAATATTAGATAAATAATTATTTCCTGCGATGCAACATTGTGATAGATCCCCATTAAATAATTTTGAACAAATGACATTGTCCCTGTAGCCACAGACTTTATAACCTAGTACAGAAGACAGAAAATAAATCATAATTATAATAAAGGCTTATGTCAAAGAAAAGCAAATCTGAATTCATGTTTGAAGAGCCTTTATTCAAAAGGATTTTTACAATAAAGAGAGGGGATGCATAGGTTCTTTTGGATTGGTATTTCAGAGTTGTTGGGATATAATCCCAGCAGTGGAATTGCTGAGTCAAAAGGCAGTTCCATTTTTAGCTTTCGGAGGGAATTTCATACTGTTTCCCACAGTGGCTGTACCAGTCTGCATTCCCACCAACAGTGCAATAGAGTTCCCTTTTCTCCACATCCTCCCCAACACTTATTTGTTGATTTGTTGAAGATGGCTATTCTGACCAGTGTGAAGTGGTATCTCATTGTAGTTTTAATTTGCATCTCTCTGATGGCTAGTGATGCTGAGCATCTTTTCATATGTCTCTGGGCCCTCTGTATTCTCCTTGGAGAAGTGTCTGTTCAAGTCTTTTGCCCATTTTTTAATTGGGTATTTTGTCTTCCTGGAGTGGAGTCATGTGAGTTCTTTATATATTTTGAAGATCAAACCCTTGTCCAAGGTATCATTGACAACATAGCAACACAATTCACAACAGCCAAGTGCTGGAAGCAGCCTAAGCGCCCATCAGTAAATGCATAGATCAAAAAACTGTGGTACATTTACACAATGGAATACTATGCAACAGAAAGAAAGAAGGAGCCCCTACCCTTTGCAACAGCATGAATGGAACTGGAGAGCATTATGTTAAGTGAAGTGAGGCAGGAGGTGAGGGACAAATCCATATGATCTCACCTCTCACTGGAACATAATCAACAACAAAAAAAAGCAAGCAAAATATAAACAGAGACATAGAGATTAAGAACAATTTGACAGTAACCAGAGGGGAGGTGGGAGGGGATAATGAGGGGGGCTTTCAGGAACTACTACAAAGGACACATGGACAAAACCAAGGGGGAGGGTGGAAGCAGGGGAGGAAGGTGGGTTTGGCTGGGGTGGCAGGGGGAATGGTAAGCGGGGACAGACAAAAAAAGAGAGAGACAGAGGAATATTGTTAGGAGGAAAATGACTATTGCAACAGGAAAATCATCTCAAAGACCAGGGAGATAAGGGCTTTTCTTTTATTGAGAGAAATAGACAAGGCAAGAAAAAAACTGGTAAAGGGATATAGGATGAGGTGGTGTGGTTGCAAAGTCAATGTTTTTCTCTCCAGAGAGGCCCTTTAGGGCAAACTATTCTGTGTTTCAATGCTCTAGGACAGGACACACTTCAGGGGCCTGAGGGAAGGTTAATGGACCTTTTATTCTGACTGATCTTTGTAGACAACCACTTGAGCTCCTCATTTGTGAGATAAAAGGTAAGGACATGGAAGGTCAATGTCTGCCCTTGTCCTAAGCTAATGAGTGGGCCTATCTGCCCATTTTAACTAAGTTCTATGGAGAAGGGCAGTTCTTTGCACTAAGTCATTTTCCAGAACACAAATAGTAGATTTATTTAATTATGTCTGTTTTCCAGGAACTCAGGACTTGGGTAAAATTGTAAATATCATTCTACATTGCCTATGTGAAATGCTGTGACAAAGATTTGCAGAGTCCTATGGGAACACAACGATGGGTTAGAGAGGAAGTAAGTCCAAGCTCTAAGTCTAAAAATTAATAACAAGAATTAAAATGGCTACGGATCAGTGAATTAAAAGTCAAGGAATGTATCGTCTGCAAGTAGAGTAAATAACCCCATGCTTGAAAGAGTCCAAAATACGACTTCTGTGTGACGTGTGCACCGGCCCGAAGTGTCCACAGCATTATGGATGAGATACGAGATAAATTCACATGGACTACCGAGTCCTATGGAGGAAAAGGGACAGCACAGCTACCTTCTCAAGGGGAGAGTGCCTCGGAGCAGCCTGGCCACTGTCTCCAGAGGAGAGTGCCGTGTGCCCTTACCTTGACAGGCCTTTATTGGGTTCATTTTGCACAGGAATACAGGTCATTCCTGTAATGGTAATGGTAAAGGTCATTAATCATTGTCAGGCAGTAAGGATCAAACAATAGATGACACACAAAGAACTCTGAGAGCCTATTCTGAGTCAGGGTCTATTAGCTAAACGGCTATAAAACTTTGGGAAACAAACTCATTTCCTGCTTGGACCCCTATCATTTAATTGAGAGAACATCTAGCAAAGCAGGTTTTACAGGATTTTACTCATTCTTTCTCAGGCCTGATCACCTGGGGAAAGCACCCTTTCCAGCCCAGGGCTGCCCCACCCTCTGTCACTGTTTCAGGCTTAAATCAGGCAGGGGATGTAAGGCAGCCACGAGATTAGGAGACACCTTGCAGACAGAATGAGGACTCAGGCTATGTTAAAGCCGAGGGGCAAGGGTACATCACCCCCTTTTGCTATAGCCCCCCAAGTCCTTCCCTGGGGCTTCTGCTTGATCGTGCCTATCTTAGGTCATTCCCTCCTTGGGGAATCTTACCTGTCATTGGTCAACCAACCAAGCACTGGGGGCCTCCTTTTACTTATGAAGTAAAAGGAGAAGCAGCACTCCTGCCAGGGAGATAAGCTTTGTCTCTTTAGTGGCTTATGGTCCAAAGGTCGCTCACTCAGCCTTAGCCATGGGGGAGCTATAGCTTCTGATACCAGGCGGGGCAGCTCCCAACATCTGTGGACTCATGGACTTGCACAAAATTAGATTTTCATTGTGTGTGTGTCCCTCTTGCTGAGGGAGCCGGGGGGCTTCGCTGAACAGGGGCACTTGGGAACCAGGGAGTGGTCGACATTTACTCAGAAGGTCTAGGCAATGGCAGGACTCTAATCTAGCCCCTAACAATGAGGGTTGACAATGAGCACCAAGGCTGGAATTCAGAGCACAGAACAGTGGTAGGTGGCATGGCGGGGACTAACACATGGCTGAGTCACATGCCTGGGCCTGGGAGAGGTGGGGGAAAGAGCAGTTTGGATCAACAGATTCCAGGCCCGGGGAAAAAGATTTATACCATGACCTCTGTCCCAGGGTTAGTGGGACATCTGCTAACCTATTTTCTGCCTTGCTCAGGTTGAACTCAGGATTGGAGGCAGCACTTTGCCATCAATGATAATTAAGCACTGTGTGGTATTGAATGGCTTGTGCACATACACTCACTTCATCCTTCCAACGACACTTTGAGTTAAGTACTGTCTTTATCTTCATGAATTTAGAGGTGAGTCATTTACGCACAGAGAAGTTTAATTACTCTCCCAGCATCGGTGGGTAATTAATGACAGGGCTGGGCTTGGAAACTCAGGTAATCTTGCTCCCTAGTCTGAGCTCTTAACCACCAACCCCACTGTGCTTTCACTTCGCATTGTGGCACCATGGTGACCAGAGTCGGGGGCAAAAGAATTTACTCTGGGGCTCGCGGGGATGCTATCTAAACTGAATATGAAGTCAGAGTACATCTTAACTCAGTATTTCTTGGTGAAGGGGCACAGGGCTCCTTACAGAGGTCTGTGTCTCAGGTTTACTTATTCACACCAAGAAGAGATGACATCAGTCCTTTCTATACGCAGGTAGTTCTAGCTGGATTAATATATCATCGAGTCTTCACCACTTAGGTTTCACCTTTTTTCCTGGTACTTAGAGGAAGATGGAAAACTTCGACAGTCCCTAAAGAGAAGACAGAGGGCATCAGGACAAGTGGAATGTATCAAAAAGGAAATCTATTTTCCCTTGGGCCCAATAAGACCTTTTTAAATTAAAAGTCAGTTTCAATGTGCTGCAGCTGCTACTGATGACAGTGACAAGATGAATGGTCAAATTTTTTATTCTCAGTGTTTTCTGAGTAATAAATCTGCACTGATAAATGCAGTTTTAGCAAGTTATCATGTCTTTAAAATTTTTGAAACAATATTTTTTGTCTGAAGACACAATGTATTAGGATACTTTTTCTCCATGGATTTAACAGCTGATCCCTTCAAAATTACAACGAAATAGATCACTGTCAGTCAACTAAGTTAGCTATGGTCTCATTAATCTCTCTTTTCTTCTCTTTTCATGAGACTTGGTTGTTCACAAATGCCTCTTCAAAATCCACCAAGTTCTGGTGCATTTACTGTTTTTCCACAGCACTTTGACTTAGGACAATAAAGGGGAGCGTTTCTGTCCCAGACTTTAAGAAACCCTCTGTTGCTGATGGAAATCAGGCCTTTCCACGAGATCATGAGGAGAGCAGTCCAAGGAC
>PVKM010020913.1:0-22996 GCA_004027735.1 Carollia perspicillata
ACACACACACACACACAGTTTATAGCACACTTTTTTGTACCTGATAAGTTCTCAATAAATATCTATTCTTTAATTATTTGGAAATATACCAAGAGGTGACTGCATCTGACTTTACATTTTTCCTTGTTAAGACTCTGGCTATATTTGGAAATATACTAAGAATAGTATGCTTATGAATAATGTTGCAATGAACATCCATGTGTAAGTTTTTGTGTAATGTGTATTTTGATTTATTTTGGGTATATATCTAGGATAGAATTGCCAGTTGATTGCATCTGACTTTACCTTTTTCCTGGTTAAGACTCCTGCCATCGTGTTTTCTTTTGTAGGAGAGAGAGAAAGTGAGAGAGGGAGAGGCTGTAACTACCTAAGTGTCATGTCTGAAGTACTTGAGGGCATGGCAGAATCAAATGAAATGATCTTAGGGTTGCAATGATCGCATCAAAGCGATTGGGTCAAAATATCCTACAAAGAAAAAGTTTAGCCCTGGCCAGTGTGGCTCAGCTGGTTGGAGCATTGTCCCATAAACTGAGAGGTTGAGGGTTTGGTGCCCAGTGAGGGCACACACCTTGATTGTGGGTTTGGTCCCCAGTTGGGGAGCATAGGAGAGGCAACCAGTTGATGTTTCTCACATCAATGTTTCTCTCCTTCTCACTTCTTCCCTTCCTCTCTCTCTCTAAAAGCAATAAGCATATCCCCGAGTGAGGATTAAAAAAAAAAGAAAGGAAGAAAAAGTGCATGGGCAAAAAGCTCTAACCCAAGTTGAGCTGTGTATTTGAAGAGCTAGAGAGAAGAAAGAAGATGGCATCCCAGCAGGGGCCCTAAAAGAAGCCAAGGGCTGCTGACTGGCCTGAGCACGGAGTACGTGGGGATAACAGGAGGTAGTGATTTGTTGGGGATCACAGCCTCAAGTGTTTAAAGACTGAGTTTTGTATAGCTTTGGGAGAGCCATTGGAGACTGTGGTCCAGGGACATCCAGGGTCATATAATCAGATCAAACAGGCACGATCACAGCAATGACTGGCAGGTGCAGGCAGGGCGGACCTACGAGCGGAGAGAACTGAGAGAGTACGCCCCTATCCTTAGGAAGCTATACTAGCAATTCAGGGCTGAAACAAAGACATTAAGGAGAGCCAGCTGGAATTCGGTGACTTAAATGTTGATTCAGTGGGCAAAAGTGTCATTCATCATGGGGCTGATTCCCCAAAGGACCCATGCCTATGAGCAGGGAACTCATCATTTTGCTATTATAAAAATTGATTCGGTCATTCAGAGTGGAGATTAATGCCAGGGGTTTCCTGCTAATCAGCCAGAATAACAACCTGGGGGAGAAGACAGGCTGGCCCTCTGCCAACTGGGCAAGGAGACGGTCCAGAGACACAGAACACTGCAGCGAAGCACTCTGTCCCTGCCCTGGGAGTCTGGGCAAAGAAAGCCACTGAGAGGTCTGGCAGTGTCCTTCTGGAGATTCCAGAGGAAACTCCTGGAATGACACTTCTCAGGGCTTTCTGTCAGAGTTTGACTGGTCAGGTGGATCTGGCCTCAGAGGTCCATGGCTGGGCTATCCTCCCTGCTGCAGGAGCTTGAAGAGAGGAGGGTACGTGTGGATGGGGAACAGGCTGGGGTGACACCAGTGGAGAGCCTAGGGGAGGCAAAGCCTTGGAGAGGGGGAGAGAGAGAGAGAGAGAGAGAGAGAGAGAGAGAGAGAGAGAAGTACATTTGCCAATTGCAACAATAGTCTGCAATGGCAAGAATTTGTGCTTGTATAAGGTTCCCACCATGGATGAGATGTTCTCCCCCTCACACAAATGTTCCCCTGACCCTTCCTAAGAAGATCGTTGCAAAACTAGCCACATGCCACCCAGTACCAAGAAGGCTGGTTCTGAGTATGGTAGTGGTGGAGTCTCTCCCCATCTGTCCCCTCCCTAACACAGAGGAGACTGCAGCTGGCTCCATCTGCAAACTGGAAAAGCATTTCTAGGATGATCCAAGACTCCAATGTGCCCTGGTTTGGGAAAATCAACATCCCAAGTCAGAAGCCTTTCATTCAACTCTCAGAGGGCTCCTCTCCCCGCCCCTCTGTCTCCACTTGGGGCATGGGGGTCAGAGGGCCCAGGGAGTGGTGGGCACTTGTTCAGGGGCCACTTTGGGCAGCTGAGCCCTAGGGGACTGATGCTGCGTGGCCACTTTGGGTGGATCTTAGCTCGAGTGCTCTACGGTGGAGACCAGACAACCAGGTATTTGGGGTGGAGGGCATTTTGCTGCACTTCACCCACCCAGGGTACCTAAGCAGTCACCATTTATTTTCTGTCATCTGTGTCATCTCATTATCGTCAGGGTCCCCCTGTCCTGTGGAAGGGGAACAGACAGAGAAGGGGGCTGGCTGCCGGAAGAGGATGGCGTTCCGTTTGTACCAAGGGCATTCCTCACCCCAGAACTTGGTGGCCCAGCCTGCGATCCACCAGCAGAGAAGCAAGCTCTCGCAAGAGCGCGAAGTACCCGCATTGTTTCCCGGTGGCGGCAGGGCGTAGGGGGTGACGATCTGCCCCCTGCTCAAGAGCAAACCCACCCACACACCTGCACGCGCGCGCTGGGGTTGGGGTGTGGACGGGAGCCAGTGAATGAGTTCCCCCTCCACCTCCTCTACCAAACCTGCCGCATCCACGTACTTATCCAGACTCCCCGACCCTGAGCTGCTGGGTTCAGGGAGCTGGGGTGGCAAGAGGAGATCCAAACAGCAGGGTGGGCCTGGACGCTTCCTCCTCCCGCGGCACCTCAGTCCCGACCGCCTCTTGACTCCTCCCCTGTCTCTGTACCGCAGCATCCCCGCCCTGTCAGCGCGCGGCTTCAGTGACCGCACCTGCTCCCGATTGGAGGGAGACACAGGAGGTGGAAAGGGAAAGAGAGCGTTTGGGGAGCTCAGCGCAGCCGGCTGACTGGCCTCGCCCTGCGCCGCGGGCCCCCGCAGACCCCGAGGCGCCCGCCCCGCGGCTGCTGCCGCACCGATGCGCTGTCCGCGGTGCTGACGCCAGCGCCCCGTTCGCTGGAGAGGGGGTGGAGACGCCCTCGTTCCTGTCGCCCCGACGCCTTCCCAAGCCGGATCGCCCCCACTCCTTCCAAAGCAGGATAATTTCCTCAAAGGAACTCTCCGAGACCTAGCACTGCGGATGGATCCAGGAAGAAGAGGCGAGCGAGAGGGAAGTTAAACTTCGGACTGGAGCCCGAGAACCCAGTGTCTGCAGACGCGTGCCCAGCGGCCCCCAGCCCCTGAGGCCCGAGGGCACCATCAAATTGAGCAAAGTTTGGCGGCAGCTTGGAGATAAGGGAAGGATTCTGGAGCAGAGGCGCAGTGAGGGGCTGCACCGGTTCCCCGGCGGGGTGGTAGCAAGCCCCACATCCCGACGCCTGCTTCGATGCCCGCATTAGTGCCTCCAGGACGACTGGGAGGCGGGAGGCGTAGCGGCAGCCCAGCTCCCCACTGCTTTCCTCCCTTCCCGACTCCCCCCACCCCCACTCCAACAGCCCGCCCCAAGCGCTGGTGACTCCGCCTCTCCGTGCCCGGCGGCTCTCCCGCTGGAGCTGGAACGGGTGCGCTTCTCCGGACTCAGCTCGGTTCTGAGGCTCCGAAGCCGACGCCGCTAGCTCAGGCCCGGGGGCGGGAGCTGGACTGCCGGCGCAGCCTGCGCCCGGGAGCTGCCAACTCGGGAGCCCCTCATGGGACGCCCCCAGGGGCTCTGTTCGTGCCCTGCTGCCCAGTCCCAGTCCTAGGCGCCCGGGCTCACAGCCAGCCCGCCCGCAGCCCGCGGCCTGACTGGACAGGAGTATGAGGCCCGGGGCCCCGCGGACGCCGGCCACTGGGCGGCAGGGGCCTAGCTGCAGACCCCCGCGCCCGAGGGCGGCGAGTGGAGAGCCGCTGGAGCCGAGCGAGGCGTCGGGGCGCAGAGAGAAGCGCCCCATCCCGGGCGCTGGAAGGGCCGCGGGAGCAGTGTGCGGCCTGAGCGCCGAGTAGGAGGTGCAGGCGCCCCGCCGTTCGGGGGAGGCGGTGAGGGGCTCCGCGGCGCCCCCGACCACTGGCCACCATCCTCACGTTTCTGCTCCCGCGGGGGGGATGTCGCGGCCCGGGCCACGAGCGCCGCCCCGGCCCCGGGGCTGAGCTCCGGACCATGTCCTCCCGCAGCCCCCGGCCCCCGCCCCGCCGCTGCCGCCGCCGCCTGCCGCGCCCCTCCTGCTGCTGTTGCTGCTGCCGCCGCTCGCACCTCAACGAGGACACGGGGCGCTTCGTGCTGCTGGCGGCGCTCATCGGCCTCTACCTGGTGGCGGGCGCCACAGTCTTCTCCGCGCTGGAGAGCCCCGGCGAGGCGGAGGCGCGGGCGCGCTGGGGCGCCACGCTGCGCAACTTCAGCGCAGCGCACGGAGTGGCGGAGCCGGAGCTGCGCGCCTTCCTCCGGCACTACGAGGCCGCGCTGGCCGCCGGCGTCCGAGCCGACGCGCTGCGCCCGCGCTGGGACTTCCCTGGCGCCTTCTACTTCGTGGGCACCGTGGTATCCACCATAGGTGAGCGGCACGCCCCGCGCGCGCTTCCCCTCGGGGCCTTTCACCTGGCGCCCTTTTCGTTGTTGGGTAGCCGGGTCCTCGTCCATCAGCTACCTTCTCTTTTAGTACCCCATTGCCCACTTTCTTCCTGCCCTCTCCTCTTCGCGGTCTCCCTCCTCCGGCCCCGTCTCTCTCTTAACTGGTATTCGGTGCGGGAAGTGACCAGAGAGACCCATTCCTGGTGCTCACCCAGCGGTGACTCGCCTGGCGGTGCGGCCAAATGGGGAGAACCCTCACACAGGCGCTGGGCAGGCCCGGGGGCCGCCGCGCTCCCGCACTTGTCAGCTCCAGGAATGAGCCTCTGGGCGACTCAGTTTTTTTCCTCTGTAAAAGGACTTGTGAGCAGATGTGCCAGGGGCCTTCTGCTTCCCTCCTATTTCTCACGCCCCCGGGCCTCAGTTTCCTCACACAATTGATTTGGAAAGCTCCTTCTCTCCACTCACGGCGTTTTTTTATCTCCTCTTACGGCTCCTTTTAAATTTTTTTTCCATGCGTTCTCCCCTCAGCATCCTCTACCAGGGGCGTCCAACCTTTTGGCGTCTCTGGGCCACACTGGAAGAAGAAGAGTTGTCTTGGGCCACCCATTAAATACATTTCGACATTTAATCACAAAAAAAACACCCTCATGTTTAAAGTAAATTACTTAATTAAGTGAATTTTGCGTTGGGCTGCATTCGTGGCCGTCTTGGGATGCGTGCGACCCTTGGGGTACAGGTTGGACGCCCCTCCTAGCCCTTTTACCAGAGGGAGTGCGACCACGTTCCCCAGAATCTCTTTCCTAGATCCCCTTCCCACCTACTTGTAGAGTTTACATCGGCCCCTCTTCAAAGAAAAGCCCTAAGACTTGGAGGCCTGGACTTCAGCTGCTCCTGCTCTGGTCCCCCGTTGGTTTTTTCCCCCTCCTCCACATCACCTTCCCCTTCAGTTTCTTGACTTCCCTTCCTTGTTACCTTGCCATTTTTTCCAACCTGGAGTGGCACCAAGGGGTAACTTGGGCCGGGTAAGGGTATTTCTATACTTCCCATCATCCCTTCTGTTTTTGGTGTAAATGGTTCGTGGTTTCACAACCTTACAATAAAAATGCTTTGTAAATACTCCTTGGAGCTCCTCCCCCCACTACTCCCACGCCCCCTCCTCTGAGCCTCTTCCCTAGAGATTCTAGAGCCACCCCTACCCTCCCTTCTCCCCTCACCCACTTTCCCCATCCCCCTTTCTCCCTGGGCCCTGGGTGTCACACGAAATAGGCCCCCTCCCCAGATACTGTACAGAGTGTGTAATAAACACAAGATTTTTTCACTTGGGCAACATTTTGTGAGTGTCCCATCCACTCCTGCTTGGAGTCCCAGGGTGGGAGAAGGCACTTGGCTGCTCGGACTTCTAGCCACCCCAAGGCTGGTGGTAGTTTTGGAGAAGGGGGCTGGACTCACTGGGCTGAGAAGTGAGGGATTTCAGAGACACACCTCCATGGGTGGGTTGTGCTCTGGCTCGGTAGGCCAGCTTAGAGAGGGGGGCATAGACTAACTGACTGGCCTGAGCCCTCACAGATGGCTGCTGGGAGGCGGAGAGAAAGACTGCGTCCATGTGCAGGGTAGGGGCAGCTAGATGTCTCTCCAAGTGCGTGTGTACAGTTTACTAAGGGGCTTCCTTTGCTTCAATGATTTTTAATGTGTCATGCTTGAACTGATTGTCTTGAGTTAAAAAAGGCAAATGTGGCCCAATTCCAAAACACAAATTGGATTAAAATACCCTTTAAAAGCTATATCATGTTGTTATGGTGATTGAAGATATAAAATGACCCCCTCAAAAAATCCCCTCTGAAGAGCTGCATCAAGTTGCCATAGCAACTAGAGGCTTTTTTTTTTAAGTGCTTTAAAAGTACTAAGGATGTTTAGTCCTGAAGGATGACATCATGTGTTCATAGCTCATTATTGACTTGGGCTCTTCCTTTTGTAAACACACCTTTTTGCTCTCTTCCACTTAAATGCACACCTGTGCACATATTGGAAAGCCACAGCTTCTCTCTCCCAGTCACAAAGGAAAAGGGGTTAGCAGTGTTCTCTTCTCCTGCGGGCTGTGAGTTCATGCAGACGGGGCCCCATTCCAGTGACCTGTTGTCTCTGTGCCTCTTTGATGAGCTCCCATCGTTTTGTTCATTCACTGCCCAGCCATAGCTTCCAAAGCTTCTCTCAGCTCTTTGCACAAAAATCAAGTCAGTGCGTTGGCAAATTGTTCCAAGCCCCAGCCTTTAATCTACCTGCAGGAATGGCTGTTCTTCAGTCAAGCGGAAAAGAACTATGTTCTCTTTCTTGATTTGCGTTTCTTGGACGTCGGCAAGCAGTGTAGGAGGGCTACACCGAAGCATGTGGCTGTGTTACGAATGACCCAACACATTGTTTTCCAAAATCAGCTACTGACAAACATTAATCTCTGAGAGGAGCTGCACTTGGGGAGCAGAACCAGCCTATGGACAGCTCTGCATTGAACTAGTCCCTTGCAGGGGTGCCAAGATGGCAGCTGGAGTAGCAGGGTCTCTGTTATCCACCTCCTGTCATGGTCTGGGGCTGTGGTTCAAAATGGTCAGATAAGTTCTGCTGAATCCCAAATAGCATGATTGTCATTTCAGCCTTCTTTTGCAAAGTGTACTTGGATGAGATTTAAGTAAAGACCTACTTATGTTAGGTTCTCTTCTGCTTACATAGTTCCTTCCCCTTAAATGCCCTGCGTCTTCAGAGACAACAATTACTATTCTGGTGCTTTTATGGATTCAGCAGCTCAGGGAGCCAAAACTAAGTCCAAAATGGACATCAGGATTCTCTATCTGCTACCTCACCCAATGAAGAGGAAAATTAGCATGCACTCAGTTATATCCGATCAGCGAATATCACGGTGCAAATGGTCCGTGCAGGCGGTGTGAACTTTGTGTGTGTGTGTGTGTTGTGTAGGCCCCGCTAAGTAATTCATCTAGACTTTAGTATAGAAACCCATCCTTTATTCATTGCATAAAAATGAGTTGTGCATGTCAGGTCTGTGCTAGGTTTTGAATAGGGAAAGCTTATTCTATAAGCAAAAGTGAAAGCACACGCCCATGTGGGCCATCAAGTGCAGCATTTCTGGGCAGCGTATCTTCGGCTTACTAAAGATGACTGGAACAAGGAAAGGGGGACCTTTTGTCCAATTCCACGTGGCTCAGGATGGTAAGGGACCTGTCTTAGGTCACAGTTAATGATGTGTTTAGCTGGGTCCAGAACCCAAGTTGTACAGTATCTGTTCTACCAGCTTCATGCATATAATTGGTGGGTACATTCTTTTTTGAGATCAAGTATTTAATAATGGGTGTGTATGTGTGCATCTAGGGGAGGGAAAGAAGGAGCAGGAATGGGCCTTGGTCTAGAGGGAGACACAGAAGAAAAGTTTATGTGTGGCTGTGTGTACCAAGGGTTAGAGGGAACATCGTGATGACATGGAATGTTTGTCCTGGCATTTGGCGTGAACAGGGCTCCGTGTCCAGAACTAGGCCATTTGCAATTGTGTAGACAATACATGTGTCCACGTGGCATAGGCCCAAAGCAAATGTTTGCCAGTGATTGTTCACCAGAAGCTAAGACTATATAGAAAGTTAATCTGAATAGCTCAAGCAAAATAAAAATCCACTTTGTGGTCTAATTATTCATATTGATTACTTACACAGACCCGGAATCGTGGGTAATATTATTTCTCCCACTTATGCCAGGACACATATTCCCAAGGGGTCAAAATCAATTTTACTTTAACAGGAAGGTATCCATTTGTTCCTCCCCCATTTAACAAAATCCAAAGAAAGCGTAAGTTGTCACAGATGCATGCGTGGCCCTTGGCGTTTCTTTAACCGAGTGCCCTGGGATGATATGAGCTCCTAAAGATAAAGATGGCGGCTTGTGTTCTTTTAGTACTGAGCAATATTCTTGGAGGCCGTGCTCTTGCTCAAAGATATTTAAACAATCTGAAGAGTATTAATCCATCACTTGACACCCTAAAGGATGTTATATTGGCTTTGAAAAGATTAAAAGGAAACTCTCCACTGGGGTTTTAATTATGCAACTGCTGTCAGATTTACACATAGGGAAGAACATATTTAAGTCCTTTTCAAATGGCAGCTCGATATAAACAGAAATCTTTTTGCTTCCTTTTATTAGGTTTTCTGGCAGCATATTTCAGCTATAAAGCTAAAACCATGGCTCTATAGACGGGATGGTGTAGGTATGAGACTTGTCACTTTTGGCACTGAATAATTTAGCTTGCTACTTTCAGAATTAGCCACACTTAATTATTCAACTGTGAGATTAGTAACAAGTCCTAACATTTTTCCCTTAAAAAAAAAGATTTTATTTATTTATTTGTAGGGAGAGGGGTAGGGATGGAGAAAGAGAGGGAGAGAAACATCGATGTGCAAGAGATATATCAATCAGTTGCCTCTCACATACCCTCAACTGGGGACCTGACCCGCAGCCCAGGCATGTGCCCTGACTAGGAATTGAACCAGTGACCTTTTGGTTTGCAGGCCAGCAGTCAATCCACTGAGCCATACCACCAAGGGCTCCTTTTAAAACAAACAAACAAACATGGATTTTAAAAAATATTTTTGCTTAAAAGGAAACATTATAAGACCAAAATGTCACTACCACATTTACATTGGACTTCATTCTAACACATATGGAATCCAGCTGGAAGTGGCTCAGGAGTGAAATATATTGCCTGCCCAGAAGGAGAGGAGCACCTTTCCTGGCTTATTTCCCTCATCAACTATTTTTTTTTTTTATTGAAAGGCAATGCTATGACAACTTTGAAGGACATTTAGGAAAAAAACTATAGCATTTGAATTGAAGCTGTAGATGGAGAGCAGGAAATGCATTCTCATTCACTGCTCCATCCTCAGCGCCCAGCACGGGACCCAGCACAAAGTAAACACACGATAATTATGTGTTCACCGAATGAGACAGGTCACTTACAACTCAACTTCCCCAGCCCAGCTCTTCATTTTGCAGGCTCCCCTGCAGCTGTCTGGCATACCTTTTGTAGGAAAAAGGGAGGGAACGAACTGATCTGTACTGAGTTGTTAAAAACTTTTTAATGGGAGATTTTTAAAAAAAATTATTGATGTTTGGAGAGAGCGAAATATCAATTTGTTGTTCCACATATTTATACAGCCATTGGTTAATTCTTGTATGTTCTCTGGCTGGAGATCGGGATGATGCTCTAACCAACTGAGCTACGTACGCATCCAGGGCCCTGAGTTGCTAAAATTTCATCATCAACGTTCCCATGTTTCCACATGGCCTTCACATGCTAATTTTAGTGGGTGCATAATACATATTCCATTTGGTTGATGTTCTATAATTTACTACCCCTACTGCTGCGGAGCTGGGCGGTTCCCTTGGAGCTATTTTTAGTAATGCCACCGTGATCATCTTTATGCAGATGGCCTTTTCTTTCCGTATTACCTCCTTGGGTTGAATTCCAAGCAGGAAAATTGCTGAGTCAAAGGATACTGCTGTCTTCATAACTCTTGTGGCCGGCCCCTTTGCAGTGTGGAACTTCCTGGTCTCTCCAGAGCTGAGCCTGTACCTCTACAAAGCCCAGCAGAGACTGGGCAGATACCCAGCTAAATGTTTCAGGGAAACAGGCCACAGAGCCACTCGATCCTCTCTAGGATTGCACTCAGCCCCAGGGGCTGAGCTGCCCCTCATTCCACCCCATTCCCAACAAGGCTGTGGCTTCAGCGTCCTTGGCCTTCCCTGCTCTAATGAGAGCCACTTCATGTGGGGAGTTTTGGGTGAGTGGAGAAGGGCAGGAAGGAGTAACAGACTGGAGCAGCTTCCAGGCCATCAAAACTGAGAGAGAAGGGTACCAAGACCCTCTTTCCTTCTGTCACCTGTCTTCCAGGTTAATCTGCCCCTACTCCTGGGTCACGCCAGCTGAGGGTAATCATTTTCCTCTGGGTCCTGACAGTGCCAAGGTGCCCCAGCCTAGAAGAGCCCAGAATTGTGCCAGATGGAGCAAAGATCTACCCCTAGAATATTCCACCTGGATAGCACTGTAGGAATCCTCCAGCAATGTCCCCAGGCATTTCAACCAGGGGTGTCCAACCTGCAGCCCGTGGGCCGCATGTGGCTCAGAATGGCTATGAATGCGGCCCAACACAAGATGGTAAATTCACTTCAAACGTTATTGAGATTTTTTGTGTGTGATTACGTGTCACAGTGTATTTAGTGTGGGGCCCAAGACAACTCTTCTTCTTCCAGTGTGGCCCAGAGGCCAAAAGGTTGGACACCAGTGAGCCGTTTTGTCAACAGAAGCCAGCAGGTGGCCCACTGAGAAAACAGACAGGAGCAGAACTGCTCTGGCTGGGGGTATGGGCCAGAGCCCCGCCCACCGGGCTCCCTGCCCCGCCCATGCCGCCTATTCCCCCAAAGGTTTCTCTGAGGAGAGGTAGAGATCCTCCAAGACCAATCTGAAGAGCCTAACTCAGCTTTGTTCCTCATTTTACATGAGATTCAGAGAAGAGGAGAGGTTGCCCAAGGTTACACAGCAAGTCATAGCAGTTGCATTTGCTGCAGTCCGGAGCTTACCCAGAACTTCCCTGTGTGGATTCTGAGGTCCTTGACCTCAAGGCTTGATCTCTCTCTGACCTGGAACAGTGTCCTGAACTAGAAACCCAGCCATGGCTCTTCTGAGCAAGTTCCAGGTGTCCCAGCAGGGGTGGGCACTACGCTAGACAACCAGGAGAAAAGGGAGGAGCTTGTAGACAGTAGGTAGGGCATCTGAGGAGCAGCAAGTCGGTGCCTTGGAGGTGTCCTCCAGGGAAAAGCTCCTGCTTCATCTTAAGGCGGTGGCAGAGCCTTAGGTTTGTTTGGAGGTGGAGTTCGGTGCCCCCACCACCCCGTCAACTGCAGTGGGACTCTCCCTGCCATTGTGTGGCTGCCTCAGATTTAGAGGAGCTGAGAGATAGAGCAAAGGCCATTGTGTCCCTGCGGTCACCCCCAGCCCTGGGTCTCCCTCAGGCTTCTCGCCCTCCCTTCACTTCTGCCCAGCCCCACCGACTCTCTCAGGATCCAGGGCTGGGACAGGGGCTGCCAGCCAGCAAACCAGGATGTGGGTGGTGGGGAGATGGGGGAGCTGAGGTGAGCACATTGGGCAGTCTTGGCCTCTGACCTCACCCTGGGCAGTGGCAGGACCTTTGTGCAGGGAAGGTTGAGAAGGAGAGGGTCTTGAGGGTCTCATGAAGGCATAAGACTTTCCATGGGGTAGAGAAAAGCCTTTGCACAGCCCAGGGCAGGTGTGGGAGAGGGTGGCCCCAGCCCAGGCCGGATCCCGGTTGCTCCCACTGCTGTCAGGCTCTGGCCCCAGCGGTTCAATCCTAAACCCTGCCATTCCCTAGCCAGCCACCAAATCTAAATCTTCTTCAGAGGAATCTAGGCGTCCTCTGCCATCCGCTTGTGGTTTTGTTGGAGGGTGTTCTGGACCTTGTCTGTGAGTGTCACCTTCTCCCTGGGCTTGGATTCTAGTCCCAACTCTGCCACTTACAAGCCATGTGCTCTCGGTGAGTGGGTGTACCTCCCTCCCCTGGGTGTCTTCTGCAAAGTGAGGGTGACAGTGGCTCCAGCCCCAGGGGGTAACTCTAAGGACTGAATGAGCTAATCTGTGTGCAGTGCCTGGCAAGCCCTCAGTAAGTGCTAGCCGCTCAGAGCTGGGCTAGCTCGGTCGGTGAGCCCTGCACTGCCTCACGGCACAGGTGGGAAACTGAGGCACTGCTCATCCCCCCGGTAGCTCCCTGGCTACACCACTTTGTGCACAGCCCTCTGGGTCTTGGCCACCCCTGCAATGTGGCATCTGCTGCACTGTCATTGGCCACTGTCTCTGGGGCATGTTGCTGGCGTAGGCTGTTACATAACTGGCCTGGGAGAGTGCTTTTAAAAATGCATTTTCTTTGGTTCGTCAACTAGAATGTCTTAATAATTCCTCACATGTGTGTGCTCCTTTATCTCTTTAAAGAACATATTTGGCAAAGAGCTGATGAATGATTCAGTGGTGGGTTATACCAGTGTCCCCCAGTGCTTCTCTGTTCCCCACCCCCAGAACTGAGCCCTGGGAGCCCCTCTCCATCCCCATCCACCCTCCTGGTTTCCAGGTGGGCTGGGGCCTCTCGGTTGTCCTTGGACTTAGGGGGAGGTTGTAGAGCTGAGACCAGCAGAGAAGCGAGAAGTGGTCGAGGTCAGGCCCTGCCACGCCTCTGAGGTGTATCTGGTGTCAGGACTGCAGTGGAGGTCGCTGGAGGATGGCACTGTGGCAAACAGCCCCCTTGGGATGGGAGCTGAAGTGCTGGCCCGGGCCTCCAGGCCTGGACTTCACCCTGTACCCTTCGTCCTGGGGGACTAACACAGCCCCCAGGCAGAGGTCTTCTGGGGTGGAGGTGGGGAGGCTGCAGGGCCTGCCAGCACCTCCCATCTCCAGACTCCACCGTACCAGTGGCAGGGCATTTGTTTTGGGGAGTGGGAGGAATGACCAAAGCATCAATGGTCTCATGGACTGTCCCCCCCCAAACACATACATACATGTGTGTCTGGCTTACCAGTTTACTGAGTTTTCACCTATGTTTACTCAGGAACCTCCCCAAAGCCTTGGGACAGCAACTAGGATTCTATTATCCTATTTCACAGATGAAGAGATAGACTCAGAGAGGTTAAGTGATTGCCTGGGGTCACACAGCAAGTGAGTCAAAGCCAGGATACAGGATTCAGGATGCCCAGCATCCTCTCTGCTGCCCCTGAGCATTACCACAGAGGGGGCAGAATCAGGTCTGCTGGGGAGGGGTGGAGGAGAACATGAGGGTGTGAAACAAGGCTCAAGTGCAGTTTAGGGACTTGGATTTGGCTGTGCTGTGCCCCTTGCAGCCTCAGCGGCTAGACTGAACCGAAGGCTGCCTTCTTTCCATCCTTTACAGCCCTGCCCCTTTCCGTGAGGGAGGCTGCCAGGCAGCTGAGACAGGGTGGAAGAGTGTGGTGCCTGTGCAGTGCTCACTGGCGCTCTGGAGCCCATGCTGAAGCCAGCTTTGGAGGCCCGCTGCACCAAGCTTCTGCCCAGAGGAGGGACCCTGTGACTGGAGGGCCTTGCATCTGGGGTAGTAGCAGTGGACATGGAGAGGCAGGAACAGGAAGCCAAGTAACCAGCAGGTCTGCACTTGAGCATACTAACCAGGAAAGTCTGGGGGCTCAGCCAGCTCAGGCCTGGGCCTCCCAACGGCCAGCTGGTTTGTATGAGATGCTACCCAAGGTCATGTGCTAGAGGCAAACCTGCCCAGATGTTAGGGGAACACAGGAAACCAAGCACCTGTCAATGCACCACTTTCTCTAATCACTCAACTTCTGGACATCCCCCCTTCACCCCAACCCCTCCCAGCCACCTCCACACCCCCTACCCCTAGACCCTGGGCATTTTAAGCCTCCAGGCCATTGCTCATGCTGTTCTCTCCACCTGGATTGCCCTTCCCTTTCTCTCCATCTTCTACTGAGTGAACTTGATCTTCAAGGCCCAGCTCAAATGGGGCCACTAGAGAGAGCTTCTGTGAATTACTTACGGTAATTTTTTGTTTCTATGCCGGCTTCCCTGGCAATCACACAAGCCTCTGTTCTGTGGGGTAAGGTATGTCAACAGCTGGCACAGGACCCAACACGTCGTAGGTGTCGGAAATTCCTTTCCTGTCCTCCTCGTCCCGGTCAGGAGCTATGTCTCAGCGGTGTCTGTCACTGCCGCAGCCGATAACAATAGCAGCCCGAATGGCAGCAGCCACGCACTGAATGACTACTATGAAGTGGGCCCTGTGTCTGGCGATGGAGATAATTAAAGCAAAGAGGTAGTTTCTGTAAATCATGGAGCATAATGCTTGGCACAAAGTGGTAATTAATCAACGTATGGTGAATGGTTGGGATCACTACATGAATGTGACTGCTGGAAATAATTTTTAAAAGAGTGGGAAAGGCTGGGCCCAGGCTGGGCTCCAAGAACCTCCCCACACCTCGCTCTCCCTCTGGGCCCCTGGATCCAGAGGAGCTGTGCACCGGCCCCTCGGCTGGACAGTTGGTTTAACAATCTCTCGGCTGCTGGCAGGTGCACAGCAGGCATCTCATTCTGGCTGGGACTCCTCTGGCTGACAGTGCTGTCTCCGTGGCTCTCTGAGTCAGCTTGGTCCTCGTCCCACCCTGCCTTCGGCCCAGCAGAATCCTTGTGGTGAAACCATGCCAATAATTCTGAGCCTCAGCCCCTATTGCCCCAGGAGTGGTGGGAAAAGTCCTGAAAAAGGCCAGGCTTCTGGTCCCAGCTCTCCCACCAACTCAGATTCTGATCTGGCCCAGGCCTTGGCCACAGCCCCCAGCCCTAAAGAGCCTGCCGAGTTCTACCTCTTAGCCCAGCAGTTCCACCTTGTCCCTCACCTGTCCTTAGAAACCAGATGTTGGCTCACAAACTGGACAGAAGTTTTATAACTAAACACAATTCCACAAACCAGGAAATACCACCTCCACCCATGCAACCCAGCACCACCACAATGCCTCCAAAAATACTTGGGGAGGCTTTTATTGGAATTGGGCGTCCCAGCTTTCTGGAAAGTTACAGTTGAGATAAACACAAACCCCGAATCCCACTCCGTGTGACTTCTCCTGAATCCTTTCCAAATGGCCACAATCTCATTCCTGGCTGCCAAGTGCTCTGAATTCTGAGCTGCTAACACCAGGACCTGCCAGAAATGCCGCAGGGACTGCCCAGGCCGAGAGGGAAAGGAAACCACCACACTCTGCCCATGCTGAGTCTGTTGGCATTTCCTATGGGGGCAGGGTGAATTTTGGAGACCATGCAGTTTTTCATTATTGGACTCTATTTTTAAATGGAGAGGGAGGAAGGAAAGCTGAGATGGCACATGAGCCAGTTCTGAGGGAGGTCTGTAGGCCCCAGGAGGCAGGCAGGAAAGAGGACGCTGCCTTTGTGGGCCCCGAGGTGGAACTGCGGAGCAGGACCCTCCCACCATCCAGAACCCTGGCTCTTCTGTTTTCTACTGTATCTCCCAGCACCTGGCACAGGGCTTGGCATATGCAAGGGGCTCCAGGAATTTCTGTGGAGTGAATGTCTGTTTCCCAGCTTCTCAACTTTCCCTAGGCACCCATTTAAGAAAAAGTAAAATGTGAAAATCCCCATTTACAAATCAGATGATGATTCACTTTGTAAAAAAGCTTCGTTTGGCGGAAGAATTCATTCCAGGGCTTCTGTAAGTAGCCAGGCACCCAAGGGAGGTGCAACATGCAACCAGTGTGTCAGACACCCAGCAGCTGCATACAGCCCCCCTGACCGCCATTGCCACTTTCACACAAACCTCGAATCCCTAAGGCAACAGTCTCTAATAATGTCAAAGACTGTGGCCTAATTAGTAAGCAATATGCGTGACCCAGCAGGCAGTTTAGAAGCGTGTAGGACAAAAGCTGAAGGCGGAGGGGTGCCCTGCACTGGCTGGGGCTGGTCAGGCAGCTGGAGCAGACCTGCAGATTGGATTGTATGCTAATGTAAAGCGCCAGACAAAAAGCCAGGCAGGTGGGTATTGTTCATATCTCCATTTTAAGAAGAAATACATCCGCATCACCAAAAGACAAATCTCAGCATGACATAGCCATTCAGAAGAAGTGGTGGGTGGGGAGGGCAGTGCTGCGGGGACCTGGCTTTGAATTTCAGCTCCTTCACTGATGAGCAGGGCTGCCAGAGCAGAAGTCGGGCTCTCTGCCTTCCCCTCTGCCCCTCTCCAGCCTCCCACGTGTGACCCATCCCGGACCTGGAGCTCACGTTCCCGGACCAACTCACCCACAGCAATGTTTCTCTCCGTGCCACTCCATGAGGCGCTCTGTTCTACCTACGTCCTTGCTCTGACCAGTAACTGCACTCCCTTCAGTGTTTGGGATTCCAAACATCTCTCCTTCTGACCTCCCCCTCCCACCTCTCCAGCTGCCCAGTGCCACAACCCTTGGACCTAAGACCTGCAGTTTCCTACTTTTATGTTTCCTTCCTGTTTTGGGGGCCCTCACTTCTTTTCTGATCCAGCTTAGATTTACTGTATGTCCTCTGCAAGGACCCTTAACTTCCTTGCCCTTCCCTCCTGTGCCATATACCTCCATCCCTACTCTGTTTGCAGAATGCCATCAGAGCACCAGCTTTCTACCTGCTCCTCACTGGCACTCAAGCTGCTGAACGTGGCTGGAGTAAATCATGCAAAGATGCTGACTGGTCTAGAATTAAATCAGTGACCCCGGGTACCAGCTGGATGCTCCAAGCGGCAGGCCCTCCTATTACCTTCCTTCTCTGTACCCCCTCTTTCCACCTCCAGCCTCCCGTAGCCCTCATTCTCTGCTCAGACTTCAATGAGAAAATTAAAGTAATCATTCAAGGGCTCTTATCTTCACACCCTCAAATCCACTCATCAGGTGGAGTGGTTTCTCTCTTACGGTAGCAGATGAATTGTCCACTTTCAAAGGCCTGCTTCACTGGGTTCCATCCCCCCTAACTTCTCAAGGACTCTGTCCTTGTCATTGCCCACTCCCCATGCCCTGTTAATTTGTCCTCCCTTGGTATGCAAACATGTCATATTCTCTTTCTTCTTAATGGAACCCTTTCTTGACCACTGCATAACCCTGCAGCTACCTCCCTGTTTCTCTGCTTTTGTTTACAGGAAAACCTCTGATAAGATTAGTCAGCATCTCCCTTCCCCGACTTCTCTCCTGGACCCACATCAATCAAGAGTCCACCCCAGCCCCGACTGGTGTGGCTCAGCTGGTTGGGTGTCATCCTGCAAAGCGAAAGGTTGGAAGTTCAATTCCTGGTCAGGGCACATGCATGTGTTGTGGGTTTGGCCCCCCGTCAGGGTGCAGACAAGAGGCGACCGACTGATGTTTGTTTCTCACATCGATGCTTCTCTCCCTCTCTTTCTCTCTCCCTTCCCTCTCTCTAAAAATAAATAAATAAAATGTTTTTTAAAAAGGAAAACATAGGAAAATGTTAGGGAAAAAAGAGTCCACCTCACCTTTCCGCTGAGTCTGCTCCAGTAAGGTCCCTGACAGCCTCCTTCCTGCAGACTCAGTGGTGACCTCCCTGTTCTTACCTTCTCTGCACTTTAGTAACATTTGACTCAACTGACCATTCCTCCTTCTTGAGATCCCCTTTTCTCTTGGCTTCTGGGACACCTGCACTCCCCTTAACCCTCACCGGCTGCTGTCCTCAGTTTCCTTGGCTGGACTCCCCCATCTCTGTGACCTCATTATTGGAATGTCCCAAGCCCATGCCTCAGACTCCTTCCTTGGGTATGAGAAGAGAAGCATTTTCTTCTCTACCCTCTTAGGTTCCATTTCTGGGGTCCTGCAAATTAAACTGACAAAAGCCAGAGTAATAGGAAAAAGGTCTTATTATGTGTCTGTGGGAGCCTTTAATAGAAAAAAATTGAATACCCAAAGAAACAGATCAGGGGCTTATCTACCCGCTCAACAAAGAGGAATGAATTGTGGAGAAATTATAAGACAAAGGAAAGGGGGTTTGGGCTCTTAGGAGTGGTACATTGTGGAAGGTAAACATGTAGGGGAACTAATAAAAAATAAGGGTTATTTTAGTGAGTTGGTTTTTCAGACTTAATCTCATTCAGGCTCAGGGTGATTTAAGTTTCCCTCTTCCTGGTAGGGTTGAAGGGAGGGGGACACCTTTGCAAGGGAAAATTTTCACCCTACATTTAGGCAGACAGGGGAAGAGTAGAGAGCTTTTCCTGTATCTGCTGTTTCTCCACTGCCTTCAGCTCAAAATAATACTTATGCCAAAGCTGTATATTTTAGGTTGGCATATTTTGATCCCTTCACAACCATGGTTTTAAATCTCATTTATCTGCTGATGACTTGCAGGCGAGTTACCCCGATCCTCCACACTAAACTTCAAGACCATAGGTCCAGTTGCCTACTTGACATCTTCATGGAGATATCTAATATGTGTCAAAACTTAAAATGACCAGAACAGAACTCTTGACTCCTGTCCTATCGCAATCTTCCTCATTTCAATAAATTGCACCAACAAAAGGAACTGTCTTGATTCCTCTTCCTCCCAAATGTTCCATATTCAGTCCATCATCAAAATCTCTCAGTTCGACCTGCAAAATACATTCCAGTTCCATGCACTCGTCTCCGTGCCCATTGCTGCTGGTCTCCTCCAGCCATCACCATCATCGTTGCTGGGGCAACTACATCAGACTCTTAACCAGCTCTCAGCTCCCTCTCTGCATCTTGACAACCTCTTCTCCACACAGCAGCCAGAAAGATCTTTCAAAATATAAATCAGCTCAAGTCCTTCTTTTACTTAAAAGCTTTCAGTGACTTCCATTGTAGGGAATCTGGCTCCTCACCACAGCCTGCAAGGCTGTGCATAATCTGGTCCTGCTCCCTCTCAGCCTCATTGGCACTGCTTTATTTTTGCTCAACTCACTACAGTTTAACTGGACTTTATAGACCCCAGGGCATTTGCACTCGCTGTTCCTACTCCCTAGACACCACTTCCTGACTCTTAGCATGACTGACTTCTCAACTGCATTCAAGCCTCAATGTCTACAGCTAAAATGTCACTAAAACATCACCCCTTGAGGAGCTTTCCCTGACCACCCTGATTATGATAGTATCTGCCACTCACTTCCAACCACTGTCCATAGTGCATAGAGTGTTTTTATTTATTTTTATTTTTAGACCGAGGGGAATGGAGGGAAAAAGAGAAAGAGAGAAACATCAGTGTGTGGTTGCCTCTAGCACACCCTGTACTGGGGACCTGACCTGCAACCTAGGCATGTGACTGGGAATCGAACTGGCGATCCTTTGGTTCACAGTCTGGTGCTCAGTCCACTGAGCCACACCAGCCAGGGCAAGAAAGCTTCAGTTTTAACATCTATAAAGTGGGAATAATAATAGTGCCTACCAGAGGGACCCCTCCTGAAACACTTAGAATTTATTAAAATTGTGCATTTAGTCTTACATGTTTAAACTTCAGTCACCTTCAAAGTACTCACCATTTGATGCAATATACCTATGGAGATGTTTTTTTCCACTGCTCACAACAGTTTTTGAGTTGGCCAATTTTGATGCCTTTTAGTGCTTCTGCTGTTTTTGTTTTACCTCTTCCACTTCAGCAAAATGTTTCCCTTTGAAGACTTCTTTCATCCTGGGAAACAAAAAAAGTTACTCAGGGCAAGATAGGGTAAATAGGGAAGGTGGGGCGTGGGGCTCATGACATTTTTGGTCAAAAACTGCTGAGCTCTCAGCACAGCGTGGGCAGGTGTGCTCATAAATCATCCAACGTGAAATGGCCAAATGTGTTGAAAGAGTCTTAAAAAAAAAAAAGAATTGAAGCCCAATGCAGCCTCTCACAACAATGCCAGCTGGTACACTGATTCAGATGGGTGCCTAGAACACTCACCTATTGGGGAAAATTTGTACTACAAGCAGCCCGACCTCCAGAAGATAATTCCAGGGCTTTTTTTGGGGGGGTGCCCCCTCATAGCTGACATGGTTGTTGGGAGAATTGTATGAGACAATGAAGGTAGGTGCTTAGTCTGGCCCCGGCATTTAATAAGCACTCTAATGTGAGCTAGTGTTTTGTTAATAAATAATTTAGGTGAGGCCACAAAGTGAGTGGCAGATCTGGACCCTGAACTGAAGTCTCTGACCCCAAGTCCTTTGCTCATTCCACTCGTCTGATGCCACCTCTAGGGCTGCAGGGTAGGTAGGCCTGGGGAAACAGCATGAGCTAGGTCAGGACCAGCCAGGCGTGTTAAGGAACAATGGCAGGTAAAACTGCTTTGGTAGGTTTAGGTCGGATCAGAGGGTCTTGAGAGCCAGACAGAAATGTTTTGACTTGACCATTAGGAGCAGTACGGCTTAGCTATTACTCTTGAGCAGGAGTGTAATGTGATGGTGAGTGTTTTAGAAGTACATTTTGGCTGATTAGTCACTACACAGTTACACATTAAATCAGGCATCTAGTAAGTCTAAATTGTTGGTCAGAGACTGCCTGGAAACAGCGAGGTGATAATTGCGAAATCCCTCGTTTTGGCTGTCCACCTCGGCCATTTAAGTCAGCCCACTACCAGCTGTCCTCTCCACTTTATGGGAGCTTATGTGTCTCCATGGGTGGTAGATCCTTGGGGAGTGTGTACTTAGCTTGTGTATTCAGCTCCGAACTGCGGTGTGATTCCAAACTCATTCAGAAGGACTACCAGTGTGTTGTTACTTCATGATCTCTAAGTGGCTTATGTTCTATGATAGTTATAATTTTATTTTATAGCTACTGGCATACACACTTGGAACAAAGAGCAGAGTTTGACATATTAGACTTAGTAGCTGTATATAACTCTTTCTCACAAGGACGTATGCCTCACAGGGTCATGGGGAGGACCCTCACATAATAGACCGAGGGTCAATAAATGTTCGTTCATTTGTTTACATGGAAACCCAGGATGCTGAATGTTTATAATGCAGAGTGATTGGGCAGAGGGGGCAAGGAATGAGGCCAGGGATCCTGTGGCTTTTGGAAAGGAACAGGAGTGAAGCCATGAGGGATATTTTCCAGGCCACATGGCAGGGTCTAGTGAATGGCACTTGACAGGACTCAACACGACCTCCACTAATCTTGGGTCTTCTTGTTCTCTGCTTCGGCCCCATTTCTGGATATCAAGGCCCCATACGAAGATCCAGGGAAAGGGGCTGACTGTGGGCGTGGGGACCTCTATGACGCATCCAGGGATTTGTTTGTGCCTCTAATAATGGCAGTTGAGGAGGCCGCAGCCATACAGGAGGTGGAGGGTGAAGTCAGGTTGAAGCCGGAGGAGAAAGCCCCTTCCCTCCCCTCCCTGCTCAGAGGCTGCTGAGGGCAGCCCCACGTCCTGCAGGAGAGCAAGGCGCTGGGGGAGGGTGGCAATAATGCAACAGAGGTTGGTATATAAATAGCAGTGATCCTTAATTCATGGCATCTTTGTCCCCAGAATCACCTTCACCTCCAACTGAATCCTGGCTTTATTTCTTCTTTAATGTTTCTCTGTAAAAATTCTTTTTAATATAGCTGTTTATGGCTGAAAGGCACACTCGCTATAGTCTTAGAGCTGAGTACTGATTAATTCCATCCCAGTTCCTGACCCTGTCTCCCTCCCCAGGGCAGAGTAGGAAGGAAGGAGGTAATTCAATTCATAACCTGCAAGGGGAGGCTCAATTTATCTATGTAACATGATCCAATGAGCCAGCATCTGCAAGGCCCTTGCTTTTCTCCCTTTAATGTTTCCAGGGTTTCCAACCCCAGGCCAGTGGCCCCTGTAGTAGTACAACACGTGTCATTTAGAGCTCCTCCCAGCCCCTCTGAGCTATGCACAGGGCACCAAAACGCTTTTCTACACCAAGGAGTCTAGAACCGATGAGTTCCAGAAAAACTTGAGGTATAGATGCTGTATTGTATGTGTGTGTTTCTGATTTCACATTGTACATACAATAGTGAGCAAGTAGACCAATTCCCCACTGTATGGAGCTAATATTTTAGTTGGGGGAGATGTTCAATAAATGAATAAACAAGTGTGAGATACTGATAAATACAACAAAAAGAAAAAGGCAAGATAAGTGAATGGAGGTGCTATTTTTGATAAGGCGATCTAAAACAATCTCTGATGACATGACCCTTGAGCAAAGGTGTGGCCACTTGGAGGAAGATGATTCCAACAAATGCCAAGGTCCTGACGCAGGAGTTTGCCTGGTTTGTTTCAGGAGCAAGGAGCCAGTGCAGCTGAGACAGTGTTTGGAGAAGGCTCAAGCGGGAGGGTGTTAGAATATGAGGTTAGAACAATAGCCAAGGACTAGACTGTGTAGGGCGTGTGGTCCGTGGGAAGGCCTTCGGATTTTATTCTGAGTAAAAGGGGAGCCCCTGGAAGGTTTCAAGCAGAAGAGTGAGATGATCTGACATATTCTAAGGTTGCTCTGTCTACTGTTTAAGAAAAAATCTGCACGGCAGCAAGTGTAGAAACAAGGAAGGCTTTGGGAATATTCTAGGCGAGAGATGATGGTGACCTGAGCCAGGATGTGATTGGCAGAGCCCCGGGGCAGGTGATGGGATCTTTCAGAATATCCTTCAGAAAAGATATATTTACTGAGTGTAAAAATCTAGGGCGAAGTATGTTTTTTTCTTTTAGCATTTTTAAGACTTTTCCCCTCTGGCTTGCATAGTTTCTGACAAGAAGTCTGTGATTCTTATCTCTGTTTATACATAAATAATGTGCCTTTCTTCTTCTCTGGCTGCTTTTAAGATTTTCTCTTCATCCTGGATTTTCAGCAGTTTGGTT
>PVKM010020914.1:0-23005 GCA_004027735.1 Carollia perspicillata
AGTCCTTTTGAAACTTCATGTCAGGAATCAGATGTGATAGGACGTTGTCACCAGTTAATTGGCTTGATGCTTCAATTAAAAACTGATTATTTCTCTGGATCTGATAGTCATTATGGTTGATTTCATTTGGTCTCTAGATATTCTGTGAAAGGACTCTAGGTGGAAATGTTTTCCTATAGTACAAGGAGAGGAGGTCATTATATGCAAAAATGCTTGTCAGTTACTGATTCTACAATTTAGTTGCATTTTCTCATCGACAGAATGCTAGATTAAAAAAATCAGTTTTCTGAATTTACATGGATATTTCAGTCTTTGTTGTAGCCCTTAGCCTCTGGATAATTCATTTATAATTTTTATGAAGAAATATGTCACCAAGCCTCTTCCATGCATGGTTTAGGGGCTACATCGGTGCTAACAACTTAAGAACTATTTAGTCATTCAAGATCTTATTTCTTGGAAGGAAATCAATTGAGCTTAAAAAAGATGTTTAATTATAGAAGAATAGAAGAGACAGGTTAAATAACAAGCAAAAGGTTTACCCATCTAACTGCATGTATGATTTCTTTCTTCAGCAACTATTTTTTATGGTAAAAAATTATTTTCTATGACTTTTTCCATCCTCCTTTTTCTTTCTATCATTCTTTACTTCCATCTTCCCCTACCCCTTCCCTAATTTCTTCCCTTATTTTTTTCTCTCTCACTTTTTGTTAAAATATTCCTTTCAGAAAGAAATTCATGGCAGTATACAGGGTGGGGAAAAACAGGTTTACATTTGTGAGTACATGAAATAGAGTTTATTCTTGTCTTATTTTCCATAGAGACAACTGCAAGCATAGTTGCATCCTATATAGTTAGTTATTTTATAATTATCATTCTATAATTTAATTTTGAATGGAAGGTACTCTTAAAATATTGATTGTTTCATTTATTTAAAAATTTTATACAGAAGAAACCCATGAGAAAGTGGGGTTGATTCTTTAGGAAGTGTAAACTATTGGTTGATGTTTATGTCTTACATCGTGATGCCTGTTGTGTCTCAGTGCAACTCCACTGGCTTGTTTCTGACAAGCTCACATGCATGGAGAGTAGTCACTGGAGAGAGATAGGCTGCCTTGCAACATGGTGCATTTGTGCTTCGAGTGACGTACTTCTATGTACTTAATACATTCTCCATGTAAAAATAGCATAATCAAATCTGAAGTGTTCATATTATACAAATAGTTGAGCCACACATGTCAGTATGGAACTGTTCAGAAATTAGTAACCCATTTTAGGAAACCCTTATCTCTAAGTGTTTAGTAAATATAACAACTTTTTAAATATCACTCAAGAAAATACAGTTGCTGAATGGTCCTTAAATGTCCTTAAGAGAAAATCTAATGTCCAAAAATCTCCCAGGAGAAACTAATTCTGTCCCACTGGAAGGCAGTATGAATAAGAAAAAGAACGGAATTGGGTACCGAAAGACGTGAGTTCTACTCTGTCTCATGACTAATGGTGTCACTTTTGAAAAGTTTTCTTATTTTTCTTAGGCTCAGTGTTGAGTAATGTAAAATGGGACATTTAATGTCTACCCACTCCTTTCTTATGCTTAAAATTTGACCAAACCTGGATTTAAGCTTTAGTAAAAGAAAAATCTTTCAGTTGCCAAACAAGTATATGTCAGGCATTATAACACTTTACAGATGAGTATATTAAATATATTTAAAGAGTACCTATAAAACTTATGGAACATAGATTTTGATATGCATTTGATAAGAGGATTTTTTTCTGATGGAACCATTAACAAGTGTCATGAAAGAAAGATTTAAATTAACATATCTATGAGATGATTTTGTAAAAGCTATTAATATAGTACAAATTGTGTGATGCTTACTGTGTGAGGCATAGAAGTATATGTGGGCATTTGAGCTGTTTTTAGAGTTGTGATGATGAAGAATAGGAACAAGAAAAAAAAGTAAAATATTTTTGAATAATAAAGTTTAAATTCAGTCCCCCCCTTGTTTAAACGATCTACATATTTCTTCTCCTTTTGTGTACTTATTATGACACAAATAGCAATTGCCATTATTTTCATTAGGTCAGTTACCCAATATTTTTAAGCACTTAAAAATATAAAGCTTGTGAAATGTTAATATAGTGGTCTAATTTGTGAAGTTGTACACAAAAGTAGTACAATGTTTTTATTGTCGTTCCAGTACAGTTGTCTCCATTTTCCCTCACCATTCCTCCCCCACCTCAGCCATCCCCACCTACCATCATTGATCCTACTCCCCTTTGGTTTTGTCCATATGTCCTTTATAGATGCTTCTAAAAACCCTTCCACCTTTTTCCCTATTATCCCCTCCCACCTCCCTTCTAGTTACCCTCAGATTGTTCTTTGTTTCAGTGCCTCTGGTTATATTTTGCTTGCTTGTTTGTTTTGTTGTTTGGGTTCCTGTTAAAGGTGAGATCATATGGTATTTGTCTTTAACCACCTGGCGTATTTCACTTAGCATAATGTTCTCCAGTACCATCCAAGATATTGCAAAGGGTAGGAGCTCTTTCTTTCTTTCTGCTGCATAGAATTTCGTTGTGTAAATGTACCATAGTTTTTTGATCCATTCATTTACCCATGAGCACTTAGGTTGCTTCCAGCACTTGGCTATTGTAAATTGTGCTGCTATGAACATTGGGTTACATAGGTTCTTTTTAATTGGTGTTTCAGTGTTCTTAGGGTATAGTCATTGCTGTGTCAAGAGGCAGTTCCAATTTTAGTTTTCTGAAGAAACTCCATACTGTTTTCCAGAGTGGCTGCACCAGTCTGCATTCCCACCTACAGTTTTCTCCACATCCTCTCCAACACTTGTTGTTTGTTGATTTGTTTATGCTGGGCACTTTGACGGGTGTGAAGTGATATCTCATTGTGGTTTTAATTTGCATCTCTCTGATGGCTAGTGATGCTGAGCACCTTTCATATTGTCTGAGCCTTCTGTATGTCCTCCTTGGAGAACTGTTTGTTCAGGTCCTTTGTCCATTGTTTAATTGCATTGTTTTCTTCCTGGAGTGGAATCTTGTGAGTTCTAGAGCAAGGGACATAAAGGAAAAAATAAACAAATGGGGCTTCATCAAAATAAAAAGCTTTTGCATGGCTAAAGAAAACATCGGTGAAATGAAAATGGAACGGACGGTATGGGAAAATATATTTGCCAAGGATTCCTTGGACAAGGGTTTGATCTCCAAAACATATAAAGCACGCACAAGACTCCACTCCAGGAAGACAGTACCTTAGATTTTACAGCAGAATTTGCCTAGGAATGCTGATAGTTCATTTGTCCTATTTTATTTCACTGACATAGCTGCTAATTATATTATTTATAGGTTATTTTCATCAGGTGAGTTAGTAAAAAAGTAAATGGTAGATATTAAATGACTCATTGATTTGAATAAAATGTTAAAAGCTCCATTGAAATAATTATGTACTCTTTTGATAAAATATGAGGCCTACTAGGATTTGAGGCTATAATAAATTTCTTTGCTTTTCTAAAGGTGTTCACTAGTTAATATAAAGAATAGCCTTTCTTTACTGATTTCATGGATAAGTCAAATACTATTTGGTTCCCCAGAATTTCAGTGTTGTTGTCAATATAAACTAAGAATATTTTTCTAATAATATTAATAACACTAAATGTTATTAATAGAACTAGAAATAATAGAACAAAGTATCAAATTGTCTATCATGTGATAATTATTCCTTTTGCAAAAATCATTACCAAATTTCAGTGTAACAGAAATATATGCTGAAATCTGAGATTCCCAGCACATTTCAGTTTCTTGGTGCAGCACTAGAGAGTTTCTGAAATGGATTCTAAATTGGACTGCATAAGAGGATTTTGTGTCTTCATACAATCTCATTCTATTATAATGTGACTGTGGTTAGCTGCAAGAGATCTATCTAGTAGCCAGCATGAAGGGGGATAATCAGCATAAAAACTGTATTGCTCCTGGTATTCCAGGGGAGCCAACATAGTACCCTGTAATAAGTGTTGATTTTGAAATGGTGGGCTTCATTTGTCAAAGGGAAAAAGCCTTTTTCCTCTTAATGATTTTTGTACTGGATTTTGCTATAATAACATATATTTATATATTTAATATACCAGGTATTATTTTATTATATATCATACAAATATGTTTTATTGCATATATGTATTTAATATATTTTACATATATTATTTTATTATATATTTCATGTATGTATGCATATACACACTTACATGCTTTATATACTGTATATGTACATATACATACTTTATATACTATATCCTTATATACATTTACTGTGGTACACACACCCTTAGTCCTTGTGGAGATAGGCCTTTGATTGTGACCTACTGCCTCAGTATATGCTTATAGATTGCAAATTGTTTCTTTTTATGATTTGCCTTCCATTTAATTTGTGAATAAATGCTAAAACTGTAGCTTTGGTCTCAATTAGTTAAATTTACCTCAGTTAATACTCAAGTACTTATTGATGTTACAGTGAGTTTCTGTATCATGGTCAGGATATAATGATGTATGTGAGTTGGTCCTTGTTCTTAGGAATCTTGTGATCTTGGAGAAAAGACAAAAGTGAATGGTAAGCTAACAAGAAATAGAATAGTTCATCAAGTCATTCAGAAAAATTTTGTTATGTATCTGTGCAAAATAACAGTACAAGATTGTGTCACAAGGCAATTCCGAATATAGTAAAGTGAGAGTAGCCTGAGATTCATGAAAGGGGAAGAAACTGGCTGATGTAGTGGAATGTAAATAAACAATAAATACATAACCTTACAAATACTTGAAGCAGTGCATATTAACACAATAGTGACTTGCTGATGAGTTGGGACAAAGATGAAATCACCGATAGATCCCATGTGCTGGGGATGGATTGGGGAATTCATACACACACAGGGCCGGCAAAAGTAGTGTCTGCTTGAGTGTGGTTGGTAGGGTAATAATATGGGTATAATAATTTGTAGCTTTAATTTGAATATTTCACCTAAAATTTCATATGGAGCACTTGAGTGTGATATCATTATGTGACAGAATTGCATGCCTATGATTTTATAATAAAAGAATTTGTAATAAAAGGGTTATTTGTACTAAACTCTGTGTGTGTGTATAATTGAAGATATTTTAAACTGTTTCATCACATCTAGAGTGAAATTTAAATTATTATTTTTAATGCATCTATTATATTATAAATGTTCAAAATATAATTGTCTTCATAGTTCCTTTTCTTGGAATTTATCCTCAGAAATGCTCTCCTGATTCTTCAAAGATACTTTATGTACCCACCAAAAGAAATGTATAATCCTAATGGTTTCATGTCTTTCAAAGGAACTGTATTTATAGCTAAAACCTTTTTATGCCAGATGAACTGGTGAATAACAGACAAACAAAATAAGCTATATCCCTACCTTGCAATAATATTCAGCAATGGAAATGAATGAAATACTGATACATGCTAGAGCATGAATAAAGTCTCAGAAATATTATGCTTAATGAAAGAAGTTAGATACAAAAGTCTGCATATTATATACTTCCATTTATATAAAATGTTCAGAAAAGCAAATCTACAGAATTTGAAGGTGGATTGGTGTTTGCCTGGCACCAGGAGTGGGGATGGTCAGTGACTTTAGCTGGGACAAGGATTCCCTGAGCATGATGCAACTGCTCTATGATTGGATGTGGTGAGGTTGTATAAATCTGTAAATTTGCTAAAAATCATCTGATTGTTTGCATAAAATGAGTGTAGTTTATGTATCTCAATACAGCTGATAAAAATACCACAACTTAAAAAAGATACCCTAAGGTCTTCCAACAAAGTCAGCCTCAGGCACAGATGAACTCACTAATAAAATTTCCTCAGCATTTAAGGAAGAATAATACCAAATATATCCACTCTTTTTCAGGAAACTGTAGAGGAGGGAACACTTCCAAACTTATCCTCAGAGATGAGTATAACCCTGATACCAACACCCCAAAATATCATTATGAAAATAGAAAACTAGAGACCAATACCCTTTATGAACATACACGTAAATAGTATGAACAAAATTTAGCAATATATATCAACAGTCTATAAAAAAATAATGCATATGGCCAAGTTGGGTTAATTCCAGAAATGCAGTGTTGGTTTCACATTAGAAAATTTATCATAGTGTAGTTTACCATATTAACAGAGTAAAAAAAAAAAAAAAAAAAAAAACCTCTGCGATCATCTCAGTAGATGCCACAAAAAGTATTTGAGAACATCCAACACTTATTCTTGATTAAAAATTCTCTTAGCAAATATTCTGTGAGAATAAGGACATTCAGCTTCACATAGAACATCTGTGTTAAAGCCTATGGCTGATATAATACTTAATGGTGAAAGACCAAATGCTTTCCCTCTAATCTTAGGAACAAGGCAAGAATGTCCGCTCTCATCACTTCTACTCAACATTGTAATGAAAATTTTAGCCAATGAAGTAAGGCAAGAAAATGACTCCAAAAGGCAGACAGATTGTAAAGGAAGAAGCAAAACTGTTTAAAAATGTATTTATTACAACTGTACTTGAGCACAATAAAATAATTTAAATAATAAACATATTTATTGAAAAATTTTTAAGAGTCCACGTATCTCATAGGAATATAATTAAATAAACTTTAAAATACTGACAAAATGATTTCTGTGTTACTTGTTTGGTAAGAAGGTAAATGAAATGATGTAGTTCTTTAAATACCATCATGGTAAGATCTCTAAGGTACACTGTGGAGAAAAATGTGGCCGTAGAACAATAACTTAGTCAATGGTACACGGATTTATTCTAAGTACCAGGAGAGGCCCTGGGTAATAGAGTGTCTGCAGGAAGGGGACAGAAAGTATCTTGCCTTAGAGAGACTTACAGGCTAATTTGGGAAAGAACTTACAATTAGCTGAAAGCAACTAAATATATATTGAGAATTTGTGTTATGTGCACATAAGAAACTAGGTAGAATGTCTTATATCTTGTATTTACCCATGAGGGTTGGGAGAGGGACAGGAAGATTTGCCTGAGAGGTGTCCTGTACCTAGTAAGCACTCAGCAGAGGATATTTTTTTTTAAATAATAGATTCATCCAAATATTCTTCTTTCCTACTTCACATTTTTCCCGTTTGTATCCAGTAATTCATCCATCAACTTTCCAAGGAATACTTCCCTACCACACTAATTTTCCTTGTATCATTACACTATTTTGTCATTTGGAATAATTTCCATATCATCACTAGCATTGTTTAGAATTCTTTATCAACAAGTGCATTATCCTAAGTATTAGGCATTCATAGTTGCCTAATGCAAATCATTATTCATTTATTTAATTTAACTGAATCCCTTTTCTACATACTTACTTTTTAATTTTTTTTTTCTGATGATAACACTAAAACATTCAAACCATAAAATCACTTACTGTTAGAGAAATACATAGTTTACAAAGTGAAAGAGCTTCCTGGAGCTCCCTTTTACCCGCCTTTGACCAAGTAGGAAGCCACATTGCACAGGAACTGAGAGAAGAATGAGACTCAGTACCGAGTGGGTAAGAGGCAAGAGGAGTAAGTGGTCAGAGAGACCAGAATAGCCTTGAAAGGATAAATGTCAAATGGGAATTTTTCAAGTATAATATTATATTGTACTTCATACAATGTCACTGCTTTCCGTGATTGCAGAATCACATAAGCCTTAGTGACAATGTGATTGGATTCCTGGTAGAGGCTGATAACAGATTATATTTGTGTGAAAGTTGGGAAAGCAATACCAAATAGCCAGCTTGTGTGGATAAGAGGATACTATCAGATATATGCAGCACAGAGGTTCTTCCCTTGGATCTTTCCCATGTGTGTCCTTCACCATCTAGTCCATTTACCCGTGTCATGACTATATACCTTCCAACATACTCTCTTCAAGTGGTTGTTTACCCCCTTCAAGCAGATGTTCTTAATCACTGGTGTCCGTAGCAGAATATTTTGTGTGTCTGTACATGACCTAATTAATATTTTTCATTGTTTTCCATAAAGACATTCTACCTAGCTAAATTAGATTGATGGCACCCTACTGTGCATTCTTTCCTAAAGAACTTTTTGAGATAACGGGATAGCATTCTAGAACATATTCATATGTTAGTGATCTTATTTTAGTAGATGCTAAAATTGGGAAGGCAAACATTTACATTGTAGGTGACTTCTATATTCAGAATTCTCACAGGGCACCTCATGAACTTTCAATTAGAATACGTCTGCCAGAGAAACTATAAACAGCATTAAAAATGAAGTATTTTGTCATCTATTACACTTTATATATAAACAGAATTGATGAAATTCATGTGAAATATGAAATGCAATAAATTATGCATATTATTTATAGGTGCTTATATCACCTAGCAAAATACTTAGGTCTGGGTGATGGTTGAGAAGAGGTAGATTGCATGACCATCTATTGGATCTGGAGCTTCTGCTCCTGTTCATTTATAAGTGCACCTACTATGGATGTTGTAGAGGGATTATGGGAGTAAAGTTAAAAGCGTTACTCTCAGGCACAGAAAAGAAGGTTCAATGATTATGTTACTGTAAAGTTGAGAGGATATGCAGTTTGATGTAGTAGAAATTAATAATTTAAAATTACAGCTTTATGGTTAATAATCAGATGGTTTCTTGCTAGTAATGGTACAAAACCAAGGAGAAGTTATTTGCATTTTGGAGGGATAAACATTCATCTTTCCATTTACCTCTCCTTGTGGGAGAAAAAAAGAATATAGATATCACATATACTGATTGCTTTATAAGAATAAAGTGCTAATGAATTTAATTAATTTGTACAAAGACTCGAATGTTGGAAATAGTATTTAAAATTTAAATAATCTAGTACTTACTGGTGAAACCATTCCAGTTTTTATACATCTGCAAGTCTTTGTACATTGAGGTCCCTTCAACTGAAATAATGTTTCCATATTATTCAGGCAAACTTCTATCATCCTTTAAAAACTAACCTAGTATCATATTCTCAATAAACCATTCCAGAATCTCTGGACAAAGTGCAGTCTCTCTACTTTTGCAATCTTTCTTTGTTTTATATATATATATATATATATATATATCACACACAAAAATATATATATATATTTTTTTAATTTATTACTCCTTTTGCTCACTGTCTGGTTTATCTTCCCAAACCTTGTGGTCCTTGAGGGTAAACATTATATCTTATTTGTCATTCTGTTTTTTAATATTCTAGACTATATAGTCAGTTCTTATCAAATATTTTTGGAATGAATTGAAATGTGATTTTTTTAGAACACATAGTTTAAAATTATATCCCACACCATTTGGGCTAATACTATTTCCAGTTGGTGTAGGAGATAGCATGCAATGATTAAAAGTTTAAACGTAGGATTTGAAATCCTGACTCTGCCATTGACTGCTAATTATTAGGCCTTGAGCGATCTCTTGATTTCATGAAGTGTTAGCTTTCTGATATTAAATAGATGTGATAAAATTTCCTGCCCTGCGCATCTTACATGGAGCTTATGGTAATAGAATAGAAAATGAGTAAAATAAACTTGTATACTCAGTACCTGTACAAATAAAGTCATTCCTGTATTAAATAGATAATGAAAAGCCACTGATAAGATAATCTCAAATGCAATAATGTGTATCACTTTTTGAAATGAAATGGGGGATTTGTACAGAAAAACGAAAACAAAACCAATCAACTAGAATTCATTTCTTTCTATGGGATTTTTACTGCCTTTTTGTAACATAGTTCCTCAAATTCTCATATCATATAAGTTTTATTTTATAGATTATGAAACTAGGATTGCAATAGAGATGAGACCATTGCTGTTTACAGACCTCGTCTAGATGGATCAGCTGATAAATTTCATTAGTCATTTACAATTTGAAGATTGTTGAGCAACTACTTTGGCTCTGACTAAGCTTCAGTTTTTACCATCTCTCCCATGTATAGCAGATTTGCATAAAATAATCGGTTTTCACTTCTTTTTATTTTGAATATTTGACCACTTCAAACATTTGTATCCTATTTTCTCACATTTTCTTATTTGATGGTTTCTAGATCACTGACAGAGCAAAATTCAAAGAACAAATAGTTACTGATTTAGTGGTAGTTTGCTTCTGGGAGATCCACTATGAATGTGCTCTGATGGTATAAAGGTTATCGCTCTATGCCTAAATCTAGTTTGTTGGAAATAAATTATTTTTTTTCGTCTCTTCCCACCATTCCTATTTGGCCAAAGTTACAGAGTATGATCAGATTTTCTGCCATTCATTTTGCTGTGATGGAGCATTTTCTTAGTTTTTTTTTTACTCAAGTCAGATTCTCACAGCATTTTTATCTTTAATTTGGTTTCATGTATCTGGGAAAAACTCCAGGGTATTTTAGCCTGAATTCTAAACTTTTCCCCATTTTTATAATAACTTTTTACCTTAATGCTTGTGAGATTCTCTTGGTTGTGTATGATATTTTCCTCTGATTTTTAAAGGTATTTTGATAGTTTTGTTTTTATTTGGACTCACATTGAAGATTTTTTTTCTTTCATTTTTTCTGTTATTACCATTCACTCAAACTGCATTACCTTGCAGTTTCTTATTTAAGCGAAGAGGTCTTTATTCCCTTTGCTTCTACTACTCTCCATTCAAACCTGCTCAGTGGAGTTAATCCTTTTCTTGCTCAAGAATAAAATCTCAGATAGGCTTCATATATTTTTTACTCACTATTAGATATAAAAAACATTCTGTGACCACTTCTAATCACATGAATAGTCTCATTTCTAAAATATCCCATTTGTTTAATAAGGTAGTCCTAAATTTATTTAGTGCTAAAGTTTCCTCTTACCTCAGTTCCCTCCAGCTTTATGCTGGCCACTTCTCATGGAGAAAAGAAGGGTTGGTCAGCCTCTCCTCTGTTTCCCCAAATTGCCACCTTGCTTTTATGTCCTGTTCAAATAGGCTGCCTCTGGCTGCTCCTGAGTTGAATTTCAGAAAAGTAGAAGTAAAGGTGAGGTCTGAATTGATTGACATTCATTTAACCTTAGATAAGCTTCCTCTGCATTTGGTGGATTCTTCGTGTAGTAGACATGACTGTTACTCATCAGAAATTTCTGTGCATCCTGAGCACATGGTAGGGTTGAACTTTCTGTCTTTCTATGGTTGGGTGAGACCATAGGACCAGTTCTAAGATTTATGAGCATAAATGACAAGTGTCCCTGACAGACTGGGCTGTTGTGACAGTCTCTAGAGATCTTTCTTTTCCTTCTGACATTGTAATCAAGAGGTGGCTGTTCCATCAGCCTGAATCCTTAAAACTTCAGAAAAGAGCCTATCTCTGTCCGCTGCTGCCCTATAACACCCATATTAGATGAAGCTCCCCCCTCAAAACAAAACAAAACAAAACAAAACAAAACAAAAACAAAACAAAAAGCAAACCAAAAAAGCTAATCTTTGTAGATTTAAGTTATCAAAATGAAGGGATTGTTTGTTACCACAGCATAAGCTAACTTATTGAAACAAAAAGATATGTGGATGTCTCAGAGATGCGTAAAGGGATGGTTTGGTTACATTTTTTTTATGACACAGGAAATGCATTTCTTTCAGCCTAGATGCATAATATTTTTCACCTAGTTCCTGGAAATCTGGAAATATATTCCCTCTGTCAGGATTACTTCATCCCTCTGTGCATTCTTCTTAGACAAGATTCATTTCAAATGTTTCTAAGCAAGCTCTAAGTACCTACCTCTGATTTTCTAGAAATTTACATAATCTTTCCCAGGGAAACTATAGCTACCACCTCTCTTTCTTTTCCCAATTCCATACCATAGCCTTTCTTTTTTGTAATCCTCATTTGAGAATGTGATCATTGATTTTAGAGAGAGAGGAAGGGAGCAAAACATCAATCTGTCACCTCCTGAATGCTTCTCCACCAGAGATTGAGTCAGCAGCCTAGGTATGTGCCCTAACTGGGAATGGAACCTGCGACATTTTAGTATGTGGGGTGAGGCTCCAACACCTGAGCCACTTGGCTAAGACTAGTGTTTAACTTTTAATTCAACTTATGAATGGCTTAAAAATTATTGAACGATGTAAATTATGCTCTAATCCCCTAGAACACACCCTACAACAAGGGTCTGAGAACAGCATGCTCAAAGGTACATATCAGACATTAGCTATTATGTCCCTAAGCATCGGTGTAAATATTTCAATCCTTTGAAGTGCTTTCCTTGAAGCTTCTTCAAAGTATGAGGTAAGGAGGTGGTGGTGGGATTTATAGCATATCAGCAACTCATTGTTTTTCTTCTACCTAGTTTCTAACCTTTCTGACCACTTAAACTTCAAGGACAGTTGGTTCACAAAAACTGTTTCTGGAGAATTATTTTGCACATTCTGCACTGATGACCTCGCACTTCTATTTAAAATGCGGGTGGGGGATACTTGTCACCTCTTGTTTGGATTTTGGCTTTGGAATCTTAACCAAAACCCTCAGAGAAAGTGTCTCATTTAACAACTGTTCTGAGAATATTGTGGTTGGGTGTGCTCCAGAAGACTTTAGAGCATAGTGTGCATCATTCAATATTTCTAAAGCCATTCATAAACTGAATTAAAAATACATTTGCCTATGACTATAGAGACATGGCCTCTCTGAAGGAATCACAGAAATGACTTATGGGAAACTCTGGCAACTTTTTGTTCTTAAAATCAATATGATACTATTCATAAAAAGTATAAATTCATTCATTGCTCATTAAAGCTCTTTGGTGTTTCTGTAAGTATTGCTAAGTGGAACTTACTGAAGAGATTTAAGTAAAATGTATTTATTCTTGCCATTTTAGGAGGACCTCTACTAAACTGATGCTGTCATTCACTGTATATGCATTCCAAAAGATTGCTTTGGCTAACACATTTAGTGAATCAATCTTTCAGATTGATTACTTATGTAATAAGTAATATGAACCTTTCTGGGGTTTGGGGAGGAGAAGACAGCGGAACTCTAAAAAGTCATAGTGCATATTATACATTACTAGTAATACCTGGTATTCACTATAAAATTTTAAACTTAATGAGACCATAAAAGAAAATTCTGCATTTTTATCTTGCTATAGAACAATAAGTCATTTTAGTTAAAAAACAACCCTAATATAAGCAATTTTTCTAGTATATAAGTACCATTATAAATTTACAAGTAAGTATTATTATTGCTTTATCTATTATTTTCTTTTCTAAAGATTTTATTTATTTATTTTTAGAGAGAAGGGAAGGGAAGGGAGGGAGAAAGGCAGGGAGAGAAACATCAGTGCCAGAGAGAAACGTTGATTGGCTCACTCTCACACAAGCCCGGCCAGGGATAGAACGCAAAACCAGTCACGTGCCCTAAATAGGCAACTCTTTGCTTTTCAGGATGACACCCGCCCAACTGAGCCACATCCATCAGGCCTATTATTTTATTTTTTCATTCACAGTCTTTCATGTGACAAGCATATTATTATATTTAAAAAATCTAAGCCATATTAATGAAGAGAATTAGAATACAAAATGTTTTTGGACTGTTACCTCCTGTCTTTAGGGATGCTCATTAATAGTTGAAGAGTTGGAGCAGTGTAAGATTATTTGTATTACCAATTTAAATCAGTATGCCTCACAGCTGCTGGTAGAGGGTAGAAAAGTGAGTTATTCACCCTGGGATTTGCACTCTGATACCTAATGAACACACACATCTATTGGTCCTGTAATGTTTTCTATTATTTGTGACATCTTCTTTCAGTCTTCTCTGTGCCATGGTCCAGAAAACCAGGCATTTGTTTTCTGTCATCTAGAAATTTTTCCAAATACTGCCCATTACACCTTAATTACCTGTGTATACTTTCAGGGCCTTTGCATTGCTTTTTAATTTATTAATTTGCATTAATCTTTTTTTATTTTTTGGGGGGTTAATCTTTTATTTCAAATTAGACTGTTGGCTTCCTTAGGGCAAATACATTATAGGTTTCTTTTGTATGTCTGAGTCCTAGCACACTGAAGAATATCTTCAATCTTTAACAACTGGGAAAAATTTTCAGAAACAGTTTTACAAAGTGATGAGAAGAAACCTTGATGCTTTATGTTAGTTTTTGCATTTTCTACCTTTAAAAAATCTCAAGTTGAATGGGTTAAATACAATCAGTGGGTATGTTAGATGTAATGGATAATATGGAGATATTATGAAGAAATAAAAATATTATTAGGCCCTGGCTGGTGTAGCTCAGTTGATTGAGCACGGGCCTGCAAACCAGAGGATCACGGTTCGATTCCCAGTTAGGGTACATGCCTGGGTTGCAGACCAGTTCCCAGCAGGGGACACACAAGAGGCAACCATACATTGATATTTCTTTCCCTAACCCTTCCCCTCTAAACATAAATAAATAAAATCTTAAAATATTTTCATTCCTTAATAAATTAACACATGCCATGACACTTAGACACTTATGTATTCATAAGAAATATAAAAGGATATTGTTTATCAGGCAAATAACTATATTTTAGAAACAAGGGAAGGGCAGCAGAAAATCAAGTCCTGTATGAGATTTGGAAGTGTTATGGGTAGAAAGCATATATAATTGAATATTAGACAATATTGTCTTGATGGGAAGTAATGTAGTTACAAGGTGCTTGAAAGCCCCAAGGAGTCAATATAATTTAATAACTCAATGCCATTTTGGGGATGAATCTGGGGATAATTAGGACCATTATAGAAAAAAAAAATTGAACCACAGTATATCAAAAGGTATAAAGTACCAACTATATTCTTACAGTTTTTCTTAACTGAGTTTCCTTGCAGTAAAAATCATTTGTAGGAGTTTATTTTCTGTACGCTTCCAAGGATGGTGGATAACTAGTACCATGCTCAAGAAGAGAAGTTAATTTATTACATACAGTGACTTAGTGCATTAGAGCTTTACCTGAGCATAAATTACGGTTGAGGTAAGGATATCTGCAGCATCGGGGTGCTCGATTTATATTTTTATGGCAGAGAGCTGGAAAACAATGCATGGTCTCTCAAATATTTGCCATCTGTGACCGAATCTGGTTTATTTAGTACCATAGCAAGTGCACAGATCTGATTTAGCTGTTTTGAAAGTAGTTGAAGTTTAATATGATCACAGGTTTTTCCTCCTTGGAAACTTTGGAAATCTTTTGCTTTTTTTCTTAACAAATTTTCCTAGATAATAATTGAGCAAAAATTAGTAATTATTACTAATACAAATTCTGCTAGTATTTTTCTGGGTTGTTTTGTTTTAATAAAGACAATTTTTGTTTGTGTGCTTTCTCATGTCCTTCCAAGTTATCCAAACCCGGTGTCATTGTCATGGTTAAATCTGTTGTGATGATAGTCACCTCCATGTAGGCATAAACCTAGTAATGGATTCACTTGACTGCGTCCAAATGTGAGCACTCAGTAAATAAAAGTTCTGAATAGTGTATTAAAAACTTACATGTGTACTGGTACATTGGAAAATCCATAGCCAAAACATGAACCTTGAACTAAACCTAACATCTCATGCAAAAGTTGATTCAAACTGGATAGCTGAGTTAATGCTATATAACTTTTAGAGAAAAACATACAACATCTCCAGAGTTAGAGCTAGATGAAGAGTTCTTGGACTTGACAGCAAAAGTATGATCTTTAAAAAAGAAAAATTGAAAAATTGCACCTCATCAAAATTAAAATATTTTATCTACAAAACATCCATACATTGAAAAGCCATATATTAGACAAAGAACTAATATCTAAAATTTATAAAAGTATCTCAAAGCTCAGCAGTAGAAATACAACAATCCAATTAAAAAATGAGCAAAATATATGAAGAGAGATTCCACGGAGCACATTCCACTGAGCATATATAGATGGCAAAAAACACACATGAAAAGATGTTCTTCATCATTTGCCATTAGGAATATGAAAATTTAAAACTCAATGAGATATTGGACACAACTCTCAGGCTGCGTGAAATAATGTGAAATGCTGGCAAGGTGGCAGAGAAATTGAATCACTCATACTTCGCTTCTGGGAAGATAAAATAGCCACTCTGGAGGACTCTTTTGTATTTTATTATAAAACTAAACATGTTTTTAATATACCACCCAGAAATTGCATTCTTGGACATTTATCACAGGGAAATGAAAACACACCAAACAGGATGGTATTCATACCATAGAATACAATTCAGTAATAAAAAGAAATGATCAATCAATATATACAACAATTTATATGAATATCCAGGAAATTATGCTCAATAAAAATTGCCAATTACAAAAAACTACATACTCTATGGATTTTTTATATAATATTTCTGAAATGGCAAAATTATAAAAATGGGAAACTGATGAATGGTTCCCAGGTTTGGGGTAAGGGTACAGTTGAGGAGGCTTTTTAAAAGGAACACAAACATTCTCTGTGGTGTTGGAGCTGTTCTGTATGTGTGTTATAGTGGTGAATACATGAACTTACTCATAGTTTTAAATTGTATAGAACTAAATACACATACACTCACAAGTAAGTTCATGTACTACTGGGGAAATTTGAGAAGGAACAGTGATTGTTTCAATGTCAATATCCTGGTAATGATATGGCAATGTAGTTTAACTGTTACCATGGAGGAAATCTGGGTGAGGATGTATAGAAGTGTTTGGGAGATAGATATCTGAAGTTTCATAGGGGACACTTAATCCCAATCTTCTGTGTTACAAAACCATTCAGGGACCTCCTGCTATCCTGTTAACAGTGCAAGTTTGGTGTGGAGGAGGTACATGTTGTGATAATTTGATATTCATTCCTTGGAGAGTGTAGAGACTGTTGCCTGACTTTTCCATGAAGTCAAAGACCAAAGTCTAGCTGAAGTTGTCTGGGATATCAGAGCAGTGAGAGAAAGTTGCATTGAAATTAGATATCAATTCTTCTATTGGGAATGGGGAGGAAGGAGGTCCTGGGTCTGGTGAACTACAGAAGCACTAGACACCTAAGATATGTCAGTGTCTGAATGAGTCTCCATGCAGTGGACTATGGCAGTGGGAGATCATGGCCCATACCAGTGAGCATCGCAGGGGAAGGTCCTCAGCAAACCCCAGATGGGTCGATGGGTTGTGGAAGCAAGTGGATCCCAGAGTTCCAGAGAAACTTCTTTTTATTTTTATGTGTTTATTTTGTATTTTTATTTTTTAAGAGAGGCAGGGAGAGAGAGAGGGAGAGGAAGAGAGAAACACTGATGTGAGAGAAATACCTATTGGCTGCATCTTGTATACACCAGGGATTGAACCCACAACCCAGTTTTGTACCCTGACTGGGAATTGAGCCTTCACATTTTGGTGACCCAGATTGTGCTCCAACCAACTGAGCCACCCTGGCAAGGGCCCAGGGAAGCTGTTCCTGAAAGAAAGAGGCAATATTTGGAGCATCTGCTATGTCATGATTGAGAGATGAGAGTGAACTTTGCAGTCTTTTCTTTTTCACCTGCCTATCTCTCCAAACTGAGAGAGGCCAGAGACAACACAGTAAGTGACAAGGAAGAGTGAAAGAATAAGGTAGAGAAAGTAGTAGAGATGCGATATCCCTCTCAACTGCCCTCTCCTCCAATAAGGCTGGAAAGCTTTATTCAGTTTTCCAAGCCTGAAACAGGCATGAATTAGGGAAGGGGCAGCTTTAAACTGAGTTATAAAATCAAGTTTTATACCTAAAAATTAGACAGGTTATTACTCAAATGTACCAGAAAGCTTTGAATTTGGCCTTATATATTTTCCAAGGACAGGAAAGAGAAATAGAATAGAGGGGCTTTGAAAGACAATGAAAAGAGAACAAAGTTGTTTCCTTTCGTTTTTAAATTTCTTTTATTTTAATTGTTGTTCAAGTACAGTTTTCTGTCTTTTACACCCATCCCAGTCCACCCCCACAGGGCTCCCCATCTCCCTCCCATTTCCATCCCCCTTAGTTTTTGTCCATGAGTCCTTCATACTTGTTCCGGTAATCTGTTCCCTTTTCCCCCTGAAATTCCCTCCTCTCTCCCCTCTGGCCACTGTCAGCCTGTTTTTTATTTGAATGTCTTTGGTTATATTTTGCTTGCTTGTTTGTTTTGTTGCTTAGGTTCCTGTTAAAGGTGAGGACATATGGTATTTGTCTTTTACCACCTGGCTTATTTCACTCAGCATAATGCTTTCCAGTTTCATCCATGCTGTTGCAAAGAGTAGGAGCTCCTTCTTTCTTTTGGCTGCATAGAATTCCATTGTGTACATGTACCATAGTTTCTTGATCCATTCATTTACTGATGGGTATCTAGGTTGCTTCCAACACTTGGCTATTGTAAATTGTGCTGCTATGAACATTGGGGTGCATAGGTTCTTTTGGATTGGTGTTTCAGGGTTCTTAGGATGTAATCCTAGCAGTGGAATTGCTGGGTCAAAAGGCAGATCCATAATTAGTTTTCTTGGAAAATTCCATAGTGGTAGTACCAGTCTGCAATACCACCAACAGTGAACTAGGGTCCCCTTTTCTCCACAGCCTCTCCAACACTTGTTGTTTGTTGCCTTGTTTATGATGGCCATTCTGACTGGTGTAAAGTGGTATCTCATTGTGGTTTTAATTTGCATTTCTCTGATGGCTAGCGATATTGAAAATCTTTTCATGTGTCTCTGAATCCTCTGTATGTCCTCCTTGGAGAAATGTCTGTCCAAGTCCTTTGCCCATTTTTTAATTGGGTTGCTTATCTTCTCAGGGTGGAGTTGTGTAAGTTCTTTGTATATTTTGGAGATTAAACCCTTGTCTGAGGTATCATTGGCAAATATATTTTCCCATATAGTTGGTTCTCTTTTTATTTTAATGATCTTTTCTTTAGCCATGCAGAAGGTTTTTATTTTGATGAGATCCCATTTGTTCATTCTTTCCTTTATATCCCTTGCTCTAGGGGACATATCAGTAAAAATGTTGCTGCGTGAGATATCTGAGATTTTTCCTGCCTATGTTCTCCCCTAGGATTGTAATAGTGTAATGGCTTATATTTAAGTCTTTTATCCATCTTGAATTTATTTTTGTGTATGGTATAAGTTGGTGTTTGAGTTTCATTTTTTTGCATGTAGCTGTCCAGTTCTCCCAACACCATTTGTTGAAGAGACTATTTTTACTCCATTTTATGGTGTTGCCCCCTTTGTCGAATATTAACTGACCATAGAGACTTGGGTTTATTTCTGAGCTCTCTGTTCTATTCCATTGGTCTATGTTCCTGTTTTTATGCCAGTACCAGGCTGTTTTGATTACAGTGGCCTTGTAAGACAGTTTGGTATCAGGTATTGTGATCCCTCCTACTTTGTTCTTCTATCTCAAAATTGCAGCTGTTATTTGGGGTCATTTATGGTTCCATATAAACTTTTGAAGTGTTTGTTCTATGTCTGAGAAATATGCCATTGGTACTTTAATAGGTATTGCATTGAATCTGTAAATTGCTTTGGGTAATATGGACATTTTGATGATGTTAATTCTTTCAATCCATGAACACAGTGTATGTTTCCATTTGTTTGTGTCTTCCTTGATTTCATTCTTCAGTGTTGTTTAGTTTTCTGCATACAGGTCTTGTACCTCCTTGGTTAGGTTTTTCCTAGGTATTTTATTTTTCTTTTTGCTATATCAAATGGGATTTTTTTAAATTTTCTGCTTCTGCTGTTTCATTGATGGTATATAAAAAAGCCTTTATTTTCTAGATATTGATTTTGTATCAATTCATTTATTAGGTTGAGCAGTTTTTGAGTGGAGTCTATAGGATTTTCCATGTGCACTATCATATCATCTGCAAACAGTGACAGTTTTGTTTCCTCCTTTCCGATTTGGATGCCTTTTATTTCCTTTTCTTTTCTTATTGCTGTGGCTAAAACTTCCAAAACTATATTGAATAGAAGTGGTGAAAATTGACAACCTTGTCTGGTTCTGGATCTTAGCAGAAAAGATTTTAGTTTTTGTCTATTGAGTATGATGTTGGCTTTAGGTCTCTCATATATGGCCTTTATTATGTTGAGGAATGTTCCCTCTATTTCCACTTTGCTAAGTATTCTTATTATAAATGGGTGGTGTACCTTGTCAAATGCTTTTTCCGCATCTATTGATATGATCATGTGATTTTGTCTTTGCTCTTGTTTATGTGATGTATTGCATTTACTGATTTTTGAATGTCGAACCATCCTTACATCCCTGGGATGCGTCCCACTTGGTCATGGTGTATGATCTTTTTAATGTATTGTTGGATGCAGTTTGCTAATATTTTGTTGAGGATTTTAGCGTCTATGTTCATCGGCAATATTGGCCTGAAGTTTTCTTTCTTTGTTGTGTCTTTAACTGGTTTGGGGATTAGGATGATGCTGGCTTCATAAAAAGAGTTTGGGAGTCTTCCATCACTTTGGATTTTTTGGAATAATCTGTGAAGGATAGGGGTCACCTCTACCTTAAATGCTCTGTAGAATTCTCCTGTGAAACCATTATGTCCATGACTTTTGTGTGTTGGGAGTTTTTTGATCACTGCTTCAATTTCATCTGCTGTTACTGGTCTGTTCAGGCTTTCTGCTTTTTCTTCATTGAGTTTTGGAAGATATTATTTTTCTAGAAATGTGTCCATTTTACCTAGGTTTTCAAATTTCTTGGCATGCAGCTCCTCATAGTATTTTCTTACAATCCTTTGTATTTCTGAAATGTCAGTTGTAATCTCTCTATTTTCATTTCTGATTGTGTTTATTTGGGTCCTCTCTCTTTTTTTCTTGATGAGCCTGCTTAAAGGCTTGTCGATTTTGTTTATCTTTTCAAAAAACCAGCTCCTGGATCCTTAGTATTGTGCTTTTCATCTCTAGGTCATTAATTCTGCTCTGATCTTGGTTATTTCCTTCCTTCTACTAGCTCTAGGCTGTCTTTGTTGTTGTTCTTAGAGTTCTTGTATGCATAGGGTTATGTTGTTTGTTTGAAATGTTTATATTTTTTTAGGTAGGCCTGTATTGCTATGAACTTCCCTCTCAGGACTGCCTTTGCTATGTCCCATAAGTTCTGGGTTGTCATGTTTTCATTTTCATTTGTTTCCAGAAACTTTTTTATTTCTTCCTTGATTTCATTCTTGACCCATTCATTGTTTAATAGCATGCTATTCCATCTCCATGATTTTGAGTGTTTTGGGTTTTTTCCCTTGGGGTTGGTTTCTAGTTTCAGTCCCTGTAGTCAGAGAAAATGCTTGGGATGATTTCAATTTACTTGAATTTGTTGAGGCTTGTTTTGTGTCCTATCATGTGGTCTATCTTTGAAAATGTTCCATGTACATTTGAAAAGAATGTGTATTTAGCTTCTTTCAGATGCAGGGCTCTATATATATTAGTTAAGTCCATTTCATCTAGGGTGTTGTTCAGTGCCACAATATCTTTGTTGATATTTTGTTTGGAAGATCTGTCCATTTTTGACAGTGGTGTGTTAAAATCCCCTACTGTAATTGAGTTGCTATCAATATCTTTCTTGAAGTCCTCTAAGATTTTCTTTATGTATTTGGGTGCTCCTATGTTGGGTGCATATATATTTACAATGTTTATGTCTTCTTTGTGGAGTTTTCCCTTGAGTATTATAAAGTGACCTTCTGTGTCTCTCTTTATGGCTCTTTTTTTGAAGTCTATTTTCCCTGATACGAGTATTGCTACCCCGGCTTTTTTTTCCTGTCCATTTGCTTGGAAAATTTGTTTCCAGCTCTTCACTTTCAGTCTGTGTAGGTTTTTCGTCCTCACATGGATCTGTTGTAGACAGCATATGTGTAGGTCATGCTCTCTTATCCATTCAGCTATTCGGTGTCTTTTGACTGGAGCATTTAATCCATTTATGTTTAAGATTATTATTGATAGGTACTATTCATTTTTGTACCTATGTTCCTCTCTGTCTCTCTCTTTTCCTTCCTATCCTTAGAGCAGTCCCTTTACCATCTGTTGCTGAACTGGTTTGGTGGAATTGTATTCTTTTAGACTTCTTTTTACTTGGAAGCTCTTTATTTGGCCTTCTATCTTGATTGAGAGCCTTGCAGGGTAAAGAAGCCTAGGTTGTAGGCCTCTGGTTCTCATTACTTGGAATATTCTTGCCATTCTCTTTTGGCTTGGAGTGTTTTGATTGAGAAGTCATCAGCTAACCTTATTGGGGCTCCCTTTTATGTTATTTCCTTCTTCTCCCTTGTTGCCTTTAAGATTCTCTCTTTGTCTTGGAATTTTGTCATTTTAATTATGGTGTGTCTTGAAGTGGGCTTCAAGAGTCTCTTGATTGGAACTCTCTGTGTTTCCTAGATTTGTGTGAGTTTTTCTTTCATCAAATTCGGGAAGTTTTCCATCATTACTTTTTCAAATAGGTTTTTTATCCTGTGCTCTTCTTCTTCTCCTTTGGTATCCCTGTTATTTGGATATCTTTCCGTTTCATATTGTCTTGTATTTCTCTTAGTCCGTCTTCATTCCTTCTGAAACTCTTTTCTTTTCCTTGCTCCTTCTGGGTTATTCTTTCTACTTGGTCCTCCAACTCGCTGATCGGATCTTCTGCTTCATTAATCCTGCTTTTGATTCCTTCCACCTTGTTCCTCAGTTCAGAAATTGTATTGTTCATTTCCTCTTGGCCCTTGTTTATGTTTTCTATTTCTTTTTTTATGTTGATATAGTTTGCATTGAGTTCATTGTAGTTCCCGTGTAGTTTCTGGTAGCTTATTGTGTGCACATTGTGAGAATTCAATATCTGATAGCAGAGTTGCCTCCATTTCATTTAGCATTCTTTCTCAGGCTTCCTCCTTTCCTTTCATTTGGGGATTGTTTCTTTGCCTTCTCATTGTTAGTGAGACTCTTCTTGTTAGCTTCCGCTTCTTAAATGGATTTGTTCTGGCTCCCAGGGTTTATGGTGTGAACTGCTGTGTAGAATGCCTGTGAGATTCGGTGGTGCAGACTCCTTCGGGT
>PVKM010020915.1:0-22999 GCA_004027735.1 Carollia perspicillata
TCCTTGACAGGACTCAACAGCAGCAGTTTCCCCATTCAGCTCCCACAGGAATGTAGTCTAGACCCAGTCATGCACACCTCCTCTCAGGTCAGCTGAAGGCCTCAACCTTCTGGTCACTCACTCACATGCAGATCCTTTTGACCCACATCATAGCTGTGTGTAGCTGAGGAATCCAGCACTGGGGATTGTGAAACATCTGGATAGATAATCTGCTCCATGCTGCCCTCCAATAACATGTAGCCTGGAGGCTTCAGGTGGAGGATGTATAAATGGCCTCTTCCTTCCTAGCCCTACAAGGCCTCCACACTCCTCCTGGGGTGACTTGTCCACACATCTTCCTCTAAGGTGAGGCTACTTCTGGATGGAGAGATACTTTGATGTTCCTCACTCAGATGCTGTAAGGTAGCCCAAATCTTTCTTCTTTTCTCTTCCTAGAGAATACATAAGCCAGGTAAGAGAGGTTTGGGCAGGGAGAAGGGAGGGGAAGCAGGTCCCTGCAAGAGACCTCAAATGATCTCACATGGAAGAAAGTCACAGGAGCTAGAGGGCAACAGGAGAACAGAAGATGCATACAGGCTTGAGAGTCTCGGGACAAAATAAAACTAAGTGAAGAAAGAGCAAAGACTCAGTTTTTCTTTCCATTTGACCATGGTGGATGTTAGCCTGGGAAAAGTAAACAACCAACTCAACTAGAATGCAGTTTGTTTCTCTTACTTAAGAAGAGGAGTGTATTAGCCTGGTTGTTGCTGAATGGGTCCCCTGGTGTTTCCACCAGGATTTACTTCCCAAATATCTAGCACTTTCAAATCATTTTTTGTCCTCCTGGGATGGATTTTAGCAGGCTGCAACTTTTAGGCTCCATTTGACAGCTCTGCTCATGGAGAAGAGAAACAGGTGCCCAAGGCCCTGATGTAACTAATGTTCTTTTCCCTTTCAGTTTCTACCTGCTAGCCCAGCAATGTCACAGCAGAAGCAACAACCTTTGGAGCCTTCACAGGCTTCCAAATGCTCCCCTCTCCAGGACCCACACCCTTCCCTGACTTCCTGTTCTGCCCCTCGCTGCCCTCCCTGTTCAGGAGGCTTTGTTTCTGGTTCCCAAAGCTCCCGGAATCAGAGCCAGGCCAGCAGTCGGAATCAGAGCCAGGCCAGCAGTCGGAGGGCTAGCCGACAGCCCCACTGCCTCAGAGGTGGCACGGTCTACAACATCAAAGAGGAGGAGTGTTAAGGTGACCAGCCCAGAGGAGAGGGGTACAGGGACAGTTGCTCTCTCCCTACCCAGGTCTTGTGTACTTATTACACTGGGAAGCTCAGGACCTTTCTTCTCTTTTGGGCCAGGAAATACCTTCAAGTCTCCAGCACTTCAGAAGTGGAACTCAGCCAAACTGTGCTTCTGCTTCTGTCTTTCTCCACCCCCTCAGCTCAGCAATAAGGATGCTGCTTCATTTGGAGCCCTGACTGCTGTGACCTTGAGGTCCCAGCTCAGATGTGCTGAGACCTCTACAGGTGCATGCTGGCCCACCTTCTTTCCTCTTAAGACAGATGACAACGTTCCAAGGAGACAGATGGTTTGAGATTTATAGCTAAATTCTCAGCGTCCTCATAGCCATCAACCTATATCACTGCAAGAGCCTAGCACTGAAGTCTTCAATATAATAAACTTATGTTGAGTACCTATTGTGTACTGGGCTCTGTGATCACAGATGCAAGTAGAAGATTTGTCTCTGCTCTGGAAAAGCTTACAATCTAACTGAAGAGGCAATGTACACTCTAGATTGAAATATGTGAACTGATAAATATAATTTTAAGCTGATTGACATATTTGTTTTCTCACTTAGTATCCAAAAGAACTTAGAGGAGAAAAAAAGTTCAAAAGGTCGAAGACAACAGGGAGAAGCTTATCCTGATGGTGTTGATCAAAGATGGTTTCCTGGGCCTTGGATGAAGTCTGAAACAGAAAGACCATGTCCTGGGGAAAGAACAGGCTCCCTGGGGTAAACAGCTTTTATACAGAGCTTTTAAAATTAAGTCAGTTTTTGTACTGCAGGTAGAATTAAAAGGAAGAACCTACTAGGTGAAAGACACAGCATAAATGGATACATGTCAAGTGTTGTACTTACCAACAGCATGAATTTTAATTTGGCTAGATTATCAGGTATGAGATGATGAGGTGGGACAGTTCATAACCTCAATTCCTTATGATAACTCAAACCGGATCAGTTACTGCTATCACAGTATTGTCATTTGGCCCTGGCTAGTGTGGCTCAGTGGATTGAGTGCCGGCCTAGGAATCAAAGGGTTGTTGGTTCAATTCCCAGTCTAAGGCACATGCCTGTGTTGCAGGCCAGGCCCCCAGTAGGGGGCGCACGAGAGACAATCACACATTCATGTTTCTTTTCCTCTCTTCCTCCCTTCCCCTCTCTAAAATAAATAAATAAATAAAAATATATTGTCGTCTGGGCCAAGTTCAGGGTCTATACACCTGAATTTGGGGGAACTTCAGGTAACTTATAGGGGGTTTGCAGGGGCTTAAGGTTCAACTATGTTACATATCACTATAAGTTCCATGGAACAATTTTTAACTGATTCTCATTTTTGTGGGAGAAGGGCATTGAAAATATTTTTTCCAAGTACTCCACTTAGTTGGTTATATTGCACAGATATCTATTTCCAGAGCTTAGCACTATTCCTGATTGCTGGGACCTGATTGTGCCTTTGTTGTGATACATCTATATAGAGATATAGAGATATTTCATAATTACATAGAATTATGATTTCCATGTATAATTTTTCTCATTAAACAAAATATACATGCTTCTTTCATTGTTATAAAGATTTGTTAATGTAGATAAGCATAGGAAGGTGATTAAGACCAGCTGCAAATTTCATCACCTAAAATAACCACTGCTAATAATGCCATAGATTTCCAATCTTTTTGAATATTACAAAATGGAATAATTTCAGAACATTTTATGTCAGTACTTTTCTATGTTAATAAATAAATAACACTATTGTGTGAAGACCATAATTTGTGTAACTAGTTTTCTAATATTGGACACAGGTTGTTTTCAATCTTTTGCTGTCTAAACCACAGCAAAACAAAAATTCTCATTGCTGATTATCCTTAGTAATTTTCCTAGAGTAAATTTTTAGAATTGTCAAAGCTTATGAAGATTTGTTTTCAGACTTTTCAGGAAGATTGCATCTTGGGAGCAATTCAAATGTCTCCATTCAAGTAAATCATTTTCAGGAAGAGGTTTCTTTTGTTAAAGAGGGAGAGTGAGGACTACTTTAAAAAATTGCCCCAGCTAGAAGAATCCATTTTATGAGAAAAGACAATTTAAAAACAAAAACAACCAGAACTGACAGAACACTAAACTGTATGGAAGTCCAACAACCAAAGAGTTAAAACAGACACATTTATCCTGACCGATAGGAGGAGCAGAGATGGGCAGCCAGGCAGAGAGGACTAGCAGCAAGGCAGCAGCTGGAGGACCGGGGCGGGTAAGATGGGTAAGACAGCAGCTGGTGGACCCAATGAGGAGATGGATTTTGGACCATGTAGTCCCACATTTGCATGCAGATAAACTGGGAGAAACAACTGGGGAGCAGGACAGACTGCGCAACCCAGGGCTCCAGTGCAGGGAAATAAAGCCTCAAACCACTGACTGAAAACACCTGTGGAGGTTGCGGCAGTGGGAAAAACTCTCAGCCTCACAAGAGAGTTCGTTGGACAGACCCACAGGGTCCTAGAACATGCACAGGCCCACCCACCGGGAATCAGCACAGAAGGGCCCAATTTGCTTGTGGGAAGTTGGGGAAGTGACTGAAATCCAGCAAAGAGTGGAGCAAGCACCACTGTTTCCTTTTGGACCCCTCCCTGACATACAGCCCCACAAAGCAGCTCTGTGGGTTGCCCTGCCTGGGTGAATACCTAAGGCTCTGCCCCTCCCTACCTAGCAGGTTGCATCAAGACAACAGAAAATGGCCCAAATGAAAAGAACAGAGCAAAGCTCCAGAAAAAATACAACTAAGTGATGAAGAGATACCCAACCTATCAGACACATAGCTCAAAACACTGGTAATCAGGATGCTCACAGAATTGGTTGAATTTGGTTGCAAATTAGATGAAAAAATGAAGGCTACACTTAGTGAAATAAAGGAAAATGTACAGGGAACCAATAGTGATGGGAAGGAAACTGGGACTCAAATCAATGGTGTGGACCAGAAGGAAGAAAGAAACATCCAACCAGAAAAGAATGAAAAAAAGAATTCAAAAAAATGAGGAGAGGCTTAGGAACCTCCAGGACATCTTTAAACGTTCCAACATCTGAATTATATGGGAACCAGAAGGAGAAAAGGAAGAGCAGCAAGTGGAAAAGTTATTTGAAAAAATAATAAAGGAGAACTTTCCCAATCTGACAAAGGAAATAAACTTCCAGGAAGTCCAGGAAACTGAGAGAGTCCCAAAGAAGTTCCCAAGGAGAAACACACCAAGGCACACCATAATTACATTACCTAAGATTAAAATTAAAATTAAGACTCCTAAAAGCAGCAAGAGAAAAGGAGGCAGTTACCTACAAAGGAGTTCACATAAGGCTCTCAGCTGATTTCTCAAGAGACCTTACAGGCAAAAAGGGGCTGGAAAGAAGTATTCCAAGTCATGAAAGGCAAGTAAGTACCTACATCCAAGATTACTCTATCCAGCAAAGATTTCATTTAGAATGGAAGGGCAGATAAATTGCTTCCCAGATAAGGCCAAGTTAAAGGAGTTCATCACCACCAAGCCCTCATTATATGAAATGTTAAAGGGATTTATCTAAGAGAAAGAAGATAACAAATATTACCAGTAAAATGACAGCAAAGTCACAATCATTAACAACCACACCTCAAACAAAAACAAAAGCAAACTAAGCAAACAACTAGAACAGGAACAGAACCACAGAAATGGAGATCACATGTAGGGTTATCAAAAGGGAGTGTGAGAGGGAGAGAGGGGGGAAAAGGTACAGAGAATAAGTAGCATAGATGGTAGGTAGAAAATAGGAAGGGGGAGGGTAAGAATAATATAAGAAATGTAGAAGCCAAAGAACTTATATGTACGACCCATGGACATGAACAAAAGGGAGGAATGTGGGTGGGAGGGGGTGTGCAGGGTGGAGGGCAGTGAAGGGGGGAAAATGGGACAACTGTAATAGCATAATCAATAAAATATATTTTTTTAAAAAGAAAAGAAAAAGGAAAAAACAGTTTGTGAGAACTAAACAAGTATCTGTCTATTTTACTCTTATAAAATCAATACCTGTAAAAAACGGGTAGCTGGTTCTTTTGAGAGGAAAAAAAGTGCTTTTATATTGTATAAAGCAGTGTCTTATAAATTTTGATATGTCATTTTTTGAACTTCCATATTTAGATTATATGTATTAATTATAATTTTAAAGTTCTGTTATGTTTATGTGAGAGATTTCTGGGGAAATCCGTAAGAAAAAGCAAAATATTAATTTTTGGTAGATTGTATAAAGCTTAACATCTAAGAATATTTTTTTCTTTTTTTAAACAAGTATTTTATTTATTTTTAGAGAGAGGAGGAAGGAGAAAGAGAGAGAGAGAAACATTGATAGGTGAAAGACACCACCTCTGACACACCCCCATCTGGGGACTTGGCCCACAATCCAGGCATGTGCCATGACTGGGAATCGAACCTGCAACCTTTTGGTTTGCAGGCCAGGACTCCATTCCACTGAGCCACGCCAGCCAGATATCTTTTCTTTTTTTATTCTTGCTCTTTATTAAAAAAAAAGATATTCACCAAACAACAATTTTTTAAAAGGTTGACAGAAACTAACGCATTTTGATTGAGAGTACTACTTAATATTTTAGCCTATTCAGAGTTTCCAAGTCACTACTTGGATTCCCTGTGCTAATTGTTCAACTAGTATATTATTCATAGACACATTGTTTAGTCTGTCTCAAGCTAACTTTGAAATTACTACATCAAAAATAAACTAGTGATCTGATTATTTTTTCCTCATAAAGGCCTGCATTTGGCATCTTCACATTTCTAAACTATGTCTGCACATCAGAAATGTCAATATTTATGCATTTCTTTTAGGGGTGGCTTTAGTATGGCTTCATTTTAGTATTGTACCTACACTGTACCTTTTTTATAGTAATAAATAATGAAAACTGCAGACTTCATATTTTATGCAAAATGGGCTACACACAATATCATAAGTTTATAGGAACAGCAAAGATAGGAAAGTGGCACAATCATTTTTTAAAGAATATATTTAATTTATGCTTTTTACATATGTTAAAGATTTATGATTTTTAACATTTTCTAATTAGAAAACAATGTATTTTGATAGAACATTTGATATTTAATATGCTCTTTTATCTAAGTTTTTAAATGTTAAATGTAGCATTGCATGAACTAAGTAAAGAGCATGTAAATTTTTAAAAAAGAAATGAAGTTGCTCAGGTTCTTTAAAGTATATTTTATTGATTTTGCTATTACAGTTGTCCCATTTTTTTCTCCCTTTTATCCCCCTCTGCCCTATACCCTCCCATCCATAAGCATTCCCCCCACCTTAGTTCATGTCCATGGGTTGTACATATAAGTTCTTCAGCTTCTCCATTTCCTATACTATTCTTATCCTCCCCTTGTCTATTTTATGCCTAAGCAATGCAAAAGGAAACAAGAGAGTTACCTACACAAGAGTGCCCAAGGCTATGAGCTGATTTCTCAAAAGTTGCTAGGCTTTTAAAAGTGCTTTTTAAGGGACTTCGAAAGACCCTCAGGTGGTTTTAAGAGCGGTTTGCCCTCTCCTAAAAAATCTGGATTCCAGCCTTCCAGCAAGCAAATTCTTGCTGGAACATAAGTCAGCCCTTGCCTTAGCATGCCCAGCTCTTCCTGGGTCTCCAGTTAAGATAGATGTGACCCTGGTCAACCTGGCCCCATGGGCCACCTCTTGCAAGGTTGGCCTAGCCCACTCCATAGGTCTAGTGCGTTTTCAGCAGCCCTAAGTTTACAATGTATGACAGACCATATTTTCTTACTGGATATTATAGACTTCATGGTATCACAAATAGTAATAAAAACTCATGGCTTTGAGTCACTCCTGTAAAGACATAACAGAAAAATATTAAAATGAAATCACCCTAAAGTGAAAGAAACTGTGTGGTGCTAATTTCTTCTCTTATTTAGTGGGAAGTCAAGAAATACTGCCTAAACCTGGAGATTAAAGAAACAGAGTTTTAGTTATAGTATTTAAAGTCCACTTATTAATAAGGTCACCAGGAGTTGGGGTCAACTCAAAGCACATCACACACAATTAAAGATATAGGGGGAGCCAATAGTAGTCAGAAGAATAAAACCATGTCTAAATAAGGAGGAAGGAGAGAAAGGATGGTGAGCATGAGCTTATCCTTTGTGTGCCACTAGGGAAGTGAACAGACACATCTGAAAGGCGGCAAAGAAATAAACGTATAAGCAGGTAAGTTAGAATGACACAACTTTTTTTACATTAAAATGGATTACCTGATTTTTATTTAATGTAAGTGTATTCTTTATTCAAAAAATAAATAAAATCACATCTTGTTTTTACACACATTTGTAGGAGTTCTAGACCTTCCTTAACAGAGAGAATATAAGTTCAGACCCCTGTCAGATAAAACACACCTTACATCTTTGATAACTGTGACTTTATGCAAGCTTCCCTGCCTTTCTATGCCTCCATTTTCTTGCATAAAAATTAGGTAAAATAATAGTATCTGCTCATGAAAATGGAAGGTATTACATATGATATCATAGGTAACATATTTTGATATATTTAACTCAATAAGTATTAGCTGTAACTTACATTTGGAGTGTTCCATATTTTTAATGAACTTTTTGTTTAGAATAGTTTTAGATTTACAGGAAAGTTGCAAAAGTATTATAGAGAATTTCCCACATTCCTGGCATCCAGTTTCCCCTGTTGTTCAGACCTTGTTAATATGGCACATTTGTTCCCATTAAAGAATCAATGTTGATACACTATTATTAACCAAAGTCCAGACCTATACTTTATTCAGGTTTCCCTAATTTTCAGCTGGTGTCTCTTTTGTGGTTCTGGATTCCATCCAAGACACATTACATTCAGTTGTCTTGTGTCCTAGGCTCCTCTTGACTGTGATAGTTTCTTAGGCTTTCCTTATTTTTGATGACCTTGACAGTTTTAAGGAATACTGGTCAAGCATTTTGTACACTGTCTCTCAATTGGGATTTGTCTGGTGTTTTTCTCATGATTTAGAACAGGACTATGGAATCTTGGGAGGAGAATCATAGGGGTAAAGTGCCACCCTCATCCCATCATACCAAAGGTAGATATTAACAACATAGCATCACTGTTGACACTGACCTTGATCATCTGGTGGAGGTAGTATTTGTCAGGTTTCTTTTCCTCCTTTTCCTAGTCCTCTCTTTGAAAGGAAGTCACTATGTGCAGCCATTTGAGGGGGTAGGGAGTTATGCTCCACTTCCTTGAGAAGCAGCATCTACAAAAATTATTTGGAATTCTTCTGTACAAGAGATTTGTCTTTCTTTTTTTAACTTATTCAATCATTTATTTATCAGTATGGACTCATGAATATTGAGTGCCTATATTATCCTTTGGGTTGTAATCCAATCTTATGTTTTTTATTTTGTGGTTCACATTGTTCCAGCTCTATCCATCAGCTCCTGTGTCCCTTTGTCACAACCCCATTGGATTCTTTTTTGAGCACTTCTTTGTGTTCTGACAGTATGAGATGCATCAAGCTCATTTCTCTGCCTCAGATCTAGATTCAGCCATTTGTCTAATGAGCCTTGGTTTCCTTTATTGAAAAATTGTATTATAAACCAAGATCTGAGTGCTGGTTGTGTTCATTGTCACTGGGATGTCACTGCTTCTGCCTCTTCTCTTCAGATGGAGCTTGGAAATACACATGTGTTTACTAACCAGTGTATACACACATAGCTTTATTTTAGTAATTAGCCATCTATATCTATATTAAGCTAAACATGAGTTCATACTGATGTCTTCAGCTCCAATTCAGTATTATATGGTTTATTCTAGCCTCTTTCTTTGCTTATCTATGACCTCCTACTCCAACAGTGAGAAATGGCTTCCACCATCTGCCACACATTCACTTATTTGTTCAATCCCAGTATGAAGGTATGGTGTACTCTCTTTTGAAAACAAAATTTTGAAATGCCCAGCAGTCAGCATACACACACATGCAACACATGTGTGTCTATGTATGTATGTGTTGTGTGTGACACACGCACATATATACATACACAGGAACTGTCCAGAAAAAGTCCAGATATTGTCAGTATAACAAGAAAGGTTTGTGTGACACTGATGTAACCTGGAAGCCAAGGAGAGTGGACTGGAATGAACATGCATTCACAATGATGACTTCACTGTAATAATCAGTGGGGGCAGTAGAGGCTGTTGAGTGAGCATGTGTACTGTGTGGCCATTGTGATCAAAATGACTGAACAAGTAGAGCAACAGATCTGCATCAAATTTTGCTTTAAGCTTGAACATTCCTTCACAGAATCTATGAATATGATTCAGAAGACTACAACTATGAACAACTGATGACTGGTAGCCTCATCACGACAATGCACCTGCTCATGCATCACATCTCATTCAGAGTTTTTTGGTAAAACATCAAATCACCCAAGTGACTCAGCCCCCCTACAGCCCAGATTTGGCACCCTATGTGAGGTCCCAAGGTGCCTACTTTAAAGGGGACTGCAGCATCATTGTCCCATGCACAATGTTTCTTGTTTCTTATATCTACTTCAATAAATGTCTATTTTTAATATTACATGCTGGATACCTTCTTTTTTAAATATTTTATTTATTTATTTTTAGAGAGAGGGGAAGGGAAGGAGAAAGAGTAGGAGAGAAACAGCAATGTGTGGTTGCCTCTCATGTGTCCCCTACCAAGGACCTGGCCTGCAACCCAGGCATGTGCCCTGACTGGGAATCGAACCAGCAAATCTTTGCTTCACAGGCCCACATTCAATCTGCTGAGCCACACCAGCCAGGGCTAGATACCTTCTGAACAGGTGTATGTGTGTGTGTGTGTGTGTGCGTGTGTGTGTGTGTATTGTACATATATTTACTTCCAGAACAATCTGGAACAATATTTCCTGAACTAGCAGCAGCAGCATCTGGAGATATTTAAACAATACATATGGTTAAGACTTACTTCTTGGAGTTTATAATTCAATAGGTCTTAGCTGGGACCAGAAATCTGCATTTTAAGTGTTTCCTACATGGCTCAAATGCACTCATGTTTAGAGTCCCTGATCTATCACAGCATCAAAGGCAAGACAGTTTACTTGCTTCATGCAACTCCTTGCTGAGTCAGCTCTATTTCTCTGAAACCCAGAAACCATATGATCTGCTCTTGCTCTTAAACTCTCCAATACTCAGTTTTCCACATGTAGTAATACTCAACTCACAGGGCTGTTAAGAGGAGAAAAATAAAGCATGTGACCATAATCTTTACAGTATGAATAGCTTAGAACTACAAGTTCACAGAATGATGGAGCAGAATGTCACAGAATAGAATGCAGGCCCAAAAGTTTGAGCAACTTATCTGAGGCTTCTTTATGCCTGTCCCCCATACTCATATTTTAGAGTTTTGGCCTTCCTAGGTAAAAAGAACATACTAATTCAATTGGAAGCAGGCTTTGTGGAGAGGAATGATAGCAAAATTGTTTCACCATCCCTGCCTTTCTCCTAAGATATGTTCATTGCAGGGTGACAAATACAGTCTACCAGGCTGTCTCCTTTGGGCACAGTGGATGGTGAAGTCATTAGCATGGTGTATGATAAGCCAGAGGGGCTCTCAGTGCAGCAGCCTCAAAGGATGGGAGGATGATGGAGCCTAGGGCCTCTTCTGCTCACCTTAGTAAGAGGAACTCCCCTTCGATGTGGGGGGGGCTCTGCCTGGAGAGCCCCCCCGTCCACCATGGATGAACATAATGCTACCAACACATGATCTGCTTGGGGAGGAAAGGTGGCCGATCTCCCACAGGAGAAGGGCCAAGAGCCTCTTCTTCAATGGGCTTTTATTGGGTTTGAAACACACAGGGATACAGGTAAAACTCGTTAATCAATGTTAGGCAGTAAGGGTCAAACAATAGATAACAAAGAACTCTGAGGGCCTATTTTAAGCCAGGGTCAGATAGCTGTAGAGCCATAAAACTTTGAGGAACAAACTCACTTCTTGCTTGGACCCTTATTTAATTGAGAGCATTCTAAACAAAAGCAGGTTTTACAGGATCTTACATATTCTTTCTTAGGCCTGGTTGTCCTAGGGAACCCGCCCTTTCCAGCACAGGGTGGTACCCACCACCAGCATTGTCTCAGGCTTAAGGCATTGTCTCAGGCTTAAGTCAGGCAGGGGAAGTAAGGCAGCCAAGAGATTAGGAAACTTCTTGCAGACACAATGAAGACTCAGGCTATGTCAGAATAGCTGGGGAGCAAGGGTCCACCACCCCCTCTTTTCCGCAGCCCCCCAAGTCCTTCCTTGAGGGCCTCCCAAGTGATCATGTCTGGCTTAGGTTGCCCCCCCTCTGAGGGGTCTTACCCATCATTGACTAACTGACCAAGCCAGAGATGGATGAAGCAGAAGCAGCGCTCCTGCCAGGGAAATAAGCTTTTTCTCCTTAGTGGCTCACAGTCCGAAGGTCACTCACTCAGCCTTAGCCATGGGGGATTTACAGCTCCTGAAACCAGGCAGAGTGGTTCCCAACACTTCAACATCAGAAGATAGGGACTTAGTAACACAGGAATATGAAAGATCTGTCATTATAGGCTTGTGGGGAGGGTTCGTCTTCCTTTTTGGAAGATTTAGAAATATCTTCTTGGGAATCGTTGCCTGGAAGAAAAGGCAAAGTGATGTCTCTTCATAATTTTCTATCTTAGGACTAAAAAGCACGATTTGATGGTGGCATCTGTAAATACAAGACCCAGCAGGATGTTTTAGTTGTGGCTCTGCTCACTGCAGTCATGTAGGGGCCAGGTAGACCCTAGGATGAAAAGAGGGAATCCTTACCTTTGTTCCACAGGAGAAGGATCATCACAGCTATAAAAAATGACATGTCGGAAGTCACCCAGGTTCTAATGTGATCTGGCAGCCCCAGCTACAGGCTCTGATCATTACCTCAGAAGTCAAGATAAAAACAACAACACTCATTTTACAAATGAAGACACTGAGTCCAAGAAGAGATAAGTGATCCACAACTGGTCAGTGTCAGGCCTGGGTCTGTGCTCCAGGGATGGCCTGCTCCTTCAATCCAAGAGACTTTTCTGCACTTGGAAATGTTAGAGGAAAAGGGGGGCTGTTATGCTAGTTCCAGAAGAAATTGGTGTGTGTTCCCAAATCCCATAGGTATAGGACTCGGAAGCTGGGGAATACCTGGAACTACAATAAATAATAATGCTTGTATTAAAACTACAGCTTAGGGAACACCACTGAATACTGGACAGTGTTGGTTTCTTTGTTCATCATATTTCTCTTAACCACCATATTATACATGGTAAGCCTGTGCTAGCTGACACTATACAGACAAGGGAGAATAACTGGCTTTTGAGGCTCTCTACAGAAGTGATAGAAATGCATTAGGCTGAGCAAGTCTTGTCCCTTTGTTCTATCTTCTAACTGGGATGAGCTAAGACCCACAGGGCCAGGTCATTGAACATGGGTCAGAGTGTTTTCTCCACCCCAAGAGAAGCACCAGCCCTTCAGTGACTCGAGTATGGATCCCATTTCCCTTGGGAAGACTGTGTGCTGTTTGCCAGAGTCAGACTTCATCTGGCCTGCTCACTGGGATTCTAGCCCGTAGAAGGACTGTGCAAAGGTCTGACTGCGTCAGGCAGAGGAAGATCCTTGTTTTCCTTTCTTTCATCACTTGGGAATCACCTTGATAACAATCTCATGCATGCCAATGCTGGCCTGGCTGGTATCTCACCCGTCTGTTAAGGGGCACACCCAACACAGGCAGGAATCCATCCCGTGCTTGCACATTCCAGCAGGCAGGATGGTGAGGAAGTGCTTGGGCAGATGACAGCAGAGTCCAGGAATGCATGAACCGTGACTAGAGAGGCCTCAGCCAAGTAAAGACCCTCCAATCTCCTTCCACCCAGTCCCTGTGTCTACAAGCTCATTAACAAGGACCTTGCCCAAGTCCAGTTCTGATTCTTCCATCACGTTTGGAGCATGCCCATCCATAGACTTCAGCTTTTTCAGTAACAAAATCAAGGTCTTGTAACCCAAGTAATCTTTCTAAAATGTAAATCACATCATGCCCTTCCCTTACTTAAATGGTCAAAGATGCTGCAATTGTCTCAGATCAAACTTTTTAAGAAGTGTTATCCTGTTTTCAAATTAAATCAAATGCATACCTTCAAAATATAAAGCAGGTAAGTAAAGGTATAACTATTTTGCAGCATGGGGTGAGCAGAAGGCCCAGACTCTTGTCTCTTCCTAGGCAGCTTAAATAATCAAAGATTAAGAATTGATATTTTAGAAAGTGACCCAAAGTTTTTAGGAATCCCCATATAAGTAAAACAATATGAGGAAAAAGGACATTAAAATGTGCATACAACCTACTATTTATCAGCTGTTATTTGCATTATTATACAATCACTCTGTAAGTCTCCTATTGTTAGTCTCATTTTACAGATTAAAAAAAAGATGAGGCTCAAAAACCATTAACATCCCCATGGCTCAAATGTTAGTGCCCCTTTTCCAGACCCACCTTCTTCCAACTTCTATGCTGTGTAAAGACATGAAGCGGACCCAATGGGCAATGGTGGGGGTGGGGAGGCAGGGCGGGGAGCGCTCCACACAAAGCAACTCATTCTGTAGGAGAGAGAGCATTGCTCATGGGAGAGGTGATATTGGAACATCCCCAGCAACAAGACTCCAAAGACTATAATTTAAAAACCATTAATCTGTAAATTAAAGTTTACAAAACCCTGCAAGTAAAGCTCTTATGTTCTGGGCCCTCCTGTCCTCTCTGTCCAGTTAGTGTACCCCTTCTTGCTCTTCTCCAACATCAAGGCCACTTGGTTTCCAGAAAAGATCAAGCCCTTTCACATCTCTGTACCCATGCATGTTTTCTTCCCTCCATCTAGAATAACAGTTGCCCCTCATCCCCTGACTACTTTCCACTGTTTTTGAGCCACAGTCCTTTTTATCTTTAAAATGGGATCAACAATAAGAAACTCATAGAGCTATTATACTGTGATAATGCAAATACCATGTCTGATGAATGAAAAATTGGGAATAAATTTTAGCTCTTTTCCTTTCCCTCATATCATCCCACTTGTACCATTTATTAAGGGCCAAAAAAAGTATCTTAGTCATTGAATTCTCAAAACCCTGAACAAAATAGATACTCAGCAAACAAACTAATATCTTTGAAGTAGTGTTTGCAAAGTTACTACGAGAAGGGAGTTTTTGTTGAGATAAATAATTTTTCATTATTGAAACAGTAGTTCATTGATAGTGTTGGATCAACACAATAGAACAATGTTCTCCAACCTTTTAAAAATATTTGTAATATTGTAGCTAGGGCCATCACAGGAAACCAGCCTACTTTTGCCCATCCCTACTTATCTGGGCTTCAGTATCTCATGCTCTCAGCTAGGAGAGGCAAATTAGGCAAGAGTCACATATGTACACAATACTCTGTTCTGGCACCACAAGGTCATAAGCTAAGTAAGTAATTTTCCTCTAATAAGTAGGATCAACTAAATAGATTAGATGAAATTGGTTCCTCATGGAGTGACTTACCTTCAAATATTTCACATCCTCATAGACACACCAGCCATCATCTCTCCCTTCTTATCAAGTTCACCACCACTCCTACTCCCAGATAAAATATGCTCAGGCAAAAGAAGAGACCAGGAAAGGCAGGCCTTGGGCTGGCCATTCGTTTTCTGGAGTTTTGGTGCTCACAAATGCAAATATAGACTGAAAGATGTACTGAGATCATCTGGTCCAGTCTCCTCTGAACCCAGAAGGAGTGTCAGAGGCGGGAACAGAGCCCTGACTTCCACCACAAAGCCCTTGCAACTGGCTGGTAGTATCTGTAACTCCATTCTGGAAGCAGTCTCACACACTTGCCCCAAGTGCCCACCTCTGACCTGTCTTCCCAAGGTAATCTCTCTAAGGAGTGAAAGGAGGGAGACCTTTCTCTCACCCACAAATCACTCATTAATTCATCGAACAAATATTTTTTGAGCACATACAAGAATGTCAAGGGCCATGCAAGTGCTGGGTATAAAGAGTGAGCCAGCTAACATTGAGATTTCATTCTATCCAAAATGAGAGATATTGAAAAATAAATACAAGCAGGTTGTTATCGGAAATACAGGATGCCACGGGGGCATTTTCTAGAAGAAACTGATATAATTAAGGTTGAAGATACGAGGATCCAGAGCAAAGGAGTACAGCCAGCATTAAGAAACAAAAGGAGCTTCTTCCTCCTCTAACACAGGAAGTCACAAAGGATGTTTGCAGGCATAGGTCGCCTACACCTGATGACTTGGTAGTGGGGAGCAAAAGTACTTTACATTTGATAACTACTGTTTGCCCCTTGAAGTAGAGGCAATACCATCTACCTACAGGCTGCCCTGGAGGTTTGGAAGGTTCGTGAGAGGACGAAAGGCACATGTGTGTACTGACACAGAGAAATGCATAGGATTGCCAAGCAGTGTTTTGGTCCTAGACCAAGTGGATGATCGTGGTCTTATGATGATGCCAGCCTGCCAAAGTGTCTTTTTAAAATAAAAAGAAAAGTATTTCTATAGCAGCTAGGCACAGCAGGGAGGATTCAGCCAAGGGTGAGGTTTTGTCTGTCAAGCATATTGACAAGTCAAAGGGTGAAAAGCTTATTATATTGTCAAAAGAATGGTTGATCCCTGGTTGGTGTGGCTCAGTGGACTGAGTGCCCACCTGAGAACCAAAGGGTTGCCTGTTTGATTCCCAGTCAGGGCACATGCCTGGGTTTTGGGCCAGGTCCCTGATGGGGGTTGTGAGAGGTAACCACACATTGATGTTTCCTTCCCTCTCTCTCTCCCTCCCTTCCTCTCTCTCTAAAAATAAATAAATAAAATCTTTAGGAGAAAAGAATGGCTGAATTGATGGACTTAGGAAAGCATACTGGATGGGGAGTGGACTGGAGGAAGAAGGGAGCTGGTGAGACAGTGGACTTCAGTGGATACAAGCAAGCAGGTTGAAAGGAGGGACTGTCTTCCCACACAGGGTGCCTAGCTTTGTGGTGTCAGAGACTTAGGATCCGGCTTCTAGTTCAGACTCTGCACAACTTGGAGCATCTCCTTTGTCCTCTCAGGCTCCCAGTGTCCTCATGTACATGTGGAGCCTAATGAGTGAACCTAGACCCTTTCCAGCTGGGCCTTCCTGTGAGGCTGCGTTGTTGGTCAGTGTTTTAGACACATTAGAATCTGAATCAGACACACTGAGCCCTCAGTAGTGACCCCTCAGTGCTTAGATTATTGGTTCTGAACCTGTTGATATAACCTACAGAAACTCTTAGTTATGTCCTGGGTTCCTCCAACATTTGCGGCTTTATAATTTCATCTCACAAGCATGCTTTGGATTCCTCCAAAAACCCCAAATTCAATCCCTATGCTGTGCCATTGTAAACTCCCTCATAAACCAAGATCTTCTTATCTTTACGGAAATCCTCCCAGGGTTTATGGGGTTGGGGGAATGCTCTGAGAAGATACTTGTGTGGAAGAACCAGTAGTGACTGAGTGTGACAAAATGACAGAGGCACTGGAATGTGGGAAGTTGTCATCATAACCACCTGGTTGGGAACAGCTTTCACATCATCGTGGCTCATTCCCTCGAGGTGGGTGCGGGAAATATATAAAAGCCCTCAGATCATACTGTCTCCTCATTTTACGTATCCATCGCTTGCCTGAGGTTAGGAGAACAAGGTGAGTATCCTTACTGATTTGATAGCAGTTTGTGGGTGGCCGGGACTGCCACACATCAGCTGCATGGGAGAAGCCACTCCAGATTGGAGAGAATAGGGTAACTGGTCATTGCAGGGATATCAGGCTCCTGGAAATCATTGTGGTGGCTCAGAAGTAGCAATACCAAGGGAGGCTGAATGTCAGCCAAAGACGGGCTGAGGCTGGGGAAGCTAGTTTGTAGGACAAGAGACGGCCACACCGGGCTGAAGAATGAACTAAATGCAGAGCCCATGAAGTAAGAAAAAAGGGGGGAGTGGGAGAGATGATGAGGACAGTAGTGTAACCGTGGACTCAGGTTAGCCACTTGGTTAAAATGCATAAATTAAGAGATGTTATAAAAAAAACAGTTTAAGACTTTGTTAGCTACTTAGTGTCCTAAGTTGCTGCTTTTGAAGCCAGGAGTCTTGGAAGAATCAGGACAGTTAGAAGATGTTACAAAATTCTAACTGACCACCTGTCTGATTTCTCCCCTGCCAGGAAAGCAGGCCTATTCTGCTGAAAGATAGGGGCCCTGGAGACACAGAATCAATTATAAAACTTCAGACTCTGTAGAAAGATACAGATTCGAATTACTACATTTGTATTTACTGGACTTTCAAAATATCTGTATTGCTTTTTAGAGTAGCTGAACTTTCTCCAAGATGTCCTGCCAACAAAAACAGCAGAAGCGTCAGCTCCCCACCAAGTGCCTCCCCAAGTGCCCACCCAAGTGCCCTCCTCGGGACCCTGCTCCCTGCCCAGCTCCCAGCCCAGCTCCCTGCCCAGCTCCCTGCCCCCCTCCACCTCCCTCCTGCTGCATCCCCAGGTGCTGTATTTCTGGCTTTGGAGACTGCTGCTCTCTGTTGTCTCACCGGTTTCCAGGAGTCTGCCTAGGCCAGCCCCAGCCTTCCACCTGCTGTGAGAGGGAATCTTCTGGATGTTGCAGTTGTTGCCATGGCCTTGGTCACTGCAGCTGATCTGCCACTTTTGAAGAGCCAAAGATCCACAGACAAGGACCAGCATCGAATGGACATCTTTACTCACTCTCAGCCTTGTTCTCCCCTCTCCTCTCCAACTAAGCTGCCTAGATGTGCAGGTGATAGGTCCTCTTTCTGCTGGGAACCTCAGACCTCCTGACCTTGGCTCTGTTCCCAGATCAGGGAGACCTGAGTGCTACAAAAAAAAAAAAAAATGGTGCTCCCCAAAGCCTCATCAGTGTGCAGAAATAAAGCTTATCTTTCCTGGCTCCCTGAACTTCTTGGTGTTTGTTGATCCCCCATCCTCAGCTCTGAGCACCACCCATTATGCAGGACTCTCCAAGAAGGCCCCACAATGAGACAGCCAGATGGGACATTCCCACAAAGGTAGATGCCAGGTCTGAGCAATCCCAGAGGAAGTGAAAGGGAAAGCTACAGAGGGGTGTCTCAGGCGGATGTTCCAGTGTCAGTGCTGCCGGTGCCACGACCACTGAGGTTTCTTCCTGCTCATGAAGGACACTCCACTTCCCAGCCCCAGAGTGTAGCCTTCAGACCCTTCTGATTTGGGGGAAGCTCACGCTCAAGAAGGAAAGGGCACAGGCATGTCGTAGTTTTCAGATCTTGGTTCATGACAAATACTCTCCTTGAGCATGTCCACCTGACTGAGTCCCTTCTCTCCACACAGAAGCCAGAATCTACCCCATGGCCCAGTGAGCACAGCACCCAGGAGGTACTTTTCACTATCTGCTCTTTGTGGTTTCTTTTCCTCTTCTCTTCTGTAGAACAAATGGCATGGGTTTGAGGGCAACTTCTCAGAGCACTACCCTTTCCAAGCCACTAGTGGGCCGTAGGCAATGTGCCTGCCCCTCCGTGACTATCATTCTAATCACAGTATCAAGACACACTGGTGCCTATCGGGCCAGTGGGAGGCAAAGGGGTGGAGTTAGGGTCAGTCCCCCAGGAACTGCCCGGAATCCACAGCTGCTTAAACGTCTGAGCTCATGTGGTGGAGAGTGTCTCTCATACCAAGTGGGCCTTAGCAGAAGAGAGATTGAGGGCTGCTGCTCCAGGCTGCCCTCTTGGACCAAAATAAATCATTATAAGTCATGGTTGGCCAAGGTCATCCAGGTCACAAAGAACTTTGGGAGTGAGAATGAAGGTGGACATGACCACCATTCTTTACATCCTAATCAATACCCACTCCAAGAGAGAGAACTTCCAGACCCATGGTTTTCAACCTTTGACAAAAGGAATAGTGGAGTCCAGAGAGGTATTTCAGGGACTCTTGAGACGCCTTTGAGAGGGAAACTCTGTGTGTGCGTGTTTGTTTATTTTAAACTCTGTTATAATAGTCAGCATGCTTGCTCAAAAATGTAAAGTAACTAGTTATAAGTGAAGACACCTTGGACATCATCAGGCTCTCTAGCAGACAGATGGCAGGGCAAATTTTCAAGGTGTTGCTCATGTTTACTGGTTTATGGTAAACTCTTTTAACCACATTCTAGCTTTATTTTTTCAATAATGTCTTTCATCTCAAACTAATGTCTCACCACAGGACAGTGAGTGATCTGACTGGTGAAAAGGCAGGAGTCTCACCTACACTCATGTGTGAACTGATCACTTTCAGGAGCTGGGGGGAGGTGTCCTCTGTGGACCAGCTTCTAGCCCAATCCAGATCCCAGATTTCAATGTTGGAATAAGTATTATGTTTTCTGTTTTGGCCATGATACAAGTTATACTCTTCAATGCTCTGCTTTATCAATCAACCCTCTGTCTCACACCAATGTCTCTTGCTCTTAATTAATTCAGAGTCTGGAGAAGAAAGGGATCTGATAAATTAACCCTCCCAAAAATCTCAGTGTTAAGAAGAGTGTAACTTTGTACTCGATCCACCCCATCTTCCAGGGGTGTCCAACTTATGGCCTGTGGGCCACATGCAGCCCAAAATGGCTGTGAATGCTCCCAACACAAAATCGTAAATTTACTTAAATCCTTTTTTTTTTTTGCTCATCGGTTTTAATTAGTGTTTGTATATTTAATGTGTGACCCAAGACAACTCTTCTTCTTTCAGTGTGGTACAGAGGTGCCAAAAGGTTGAATACCCCTGGATATGCTGTATTTTGTTATATACAAATTTACTCACACAAAATTGTGCATTAAATGTGGTACCAAGTAAATCCAGGTACATCAGTGACTCATGGTAAGTTATTTTAACAGCTGTTAAACAAGTCCTATGCCATATATAATAATATAGTAACACTAGTCTTAGCACTTAGTATAAGTTTTCTTATCTGACTTTATATTTATAAATGCTTGGTTTATGTAAAGGTAAATATTGCCTCTTTGTATTAGAAATTGATCATTAATTAAATAGAGAAAATTTTTAAAAGGATAGTTACTGCTATATACAACAGAATATTCAGGCTTAAAATAAGACAGTTATGGAGACAACTGTAATTGAAAAACAATTAGAAAATAAAAATTAAAAAAACAATTATGCTGTGGCAGTACTACGTGATTTTCAACTATCAATAACCACATTGATTACAGTACACAAAATTAATGTCATGTGCCCAAAATTTGACTCAAATTTACCCCAAAATAGTATACCATAATTATATTTTTATCACCAGGAGGTACCTTTTATAGAGGTTAAAAATAGGTTAAATCCCTAACATGTTTATGTAGTGAAATTTTACAAGATAGCTAAGCCAGCTACTTCCAGACAATTAAAAATGTTATTTTGCCAGAAAGTATAACATACATTGACTTGAAATAGCTAAATGTTAATTTAAAATATACAGAAAATTTTAAATCTGGCAATGAGAATGCATCTCTATTATGTCTAGCTTGCTGAGAATCATGGGCAGCTGACCCTGTAAGAAGGATGTTAGATGACTGGCTGATGTAGAAATGCAGTTAGGATCATCTGCTTATAAAGCAGTTCACAAAGATTCCCGTATGACAACAACCACACTTTATGAATTATCCTAAATGTTGAGATCATGAGATACTTAAAATAAAGCTTGACAGGAGGAGTACGGCTGTTGAGAACCTTTCTGTTTTGTTACTTTGCTACTATATATTCAGGCAAGTATATATAAAGATGACTGACACACTCAAAAGAAGAAAACAACTTTAAATATCGGGATCAGATTTTCAACACATTATTAAATAAATAGGCAGAATGTGATTTTTATTTTGATATTGCAAAAGCAAAGGCAAGGAAAACTATGGGAACTGTGCTTCATATAGAGACCATTGCTGGCATGGGCTTAAGTAAATGTGGGCTGCAAGAAAAACAAATGTGTTTAGCAAGATGCTAACATAGTGTAAAACAAGGTCTGATAAAACCATTCATAAGAATTGGCTTTAACTCACCATATTTCCAGTGTTATTTATATGAAATGAGAGAAAATGGAATTTACTCTTTTATACCACAGAACATTGCCAAGACAGTGGTGTAAATAATTCAAAGGTGATGAGAAATAACCATTTTTTGTTGATAAATATTATGGTTGATAAATATCTCATAAAACAGTCATAGTTTAATCAGTTGCCAAACTTTGCTGATCTGTTTGATAAACTAAAAAGACTCGACATATACAGTATCGCATTGTCCCTATGTTAAACAGCAGATAAAGTATGAACAAGGAAATGAAAACTTGATTCAGCATAGAAAAATAAATTCAACTTTTTAAAAACATTTAATTATTATTAATTCATTAAGTGAATATTTATGAAGCACTATGTACTAAGCATCAGTCTAAGAGGTGAAGTTACAACTATAAACAATAAGAAAATAATTCCGGCTCTCATGCGGCTTCGAGTCCAGTGGGAGAAGCAGACAATAACCATACAAGAGTTAAACGCTGAATTAGATGCTTCTGGGTGACATGAAGAAGAATAAAGGAAGATTGAGAGAATGGAGTTGCTGGGGTGGGAGGCCTGGTAGTTCAAACAGGGAAGGCCTGACTGGTGAAGTCTTTACAGGAAGTGGAGGAACAACATTTTTGGCAGAAGGATCCATGGGCACAAAACTCAGACAAGTATTATGTCTTATTGTTTTATATCACATCACATTCATATATTTCTCTACTCAACAATGATTTTACATTGTCTAACATACTGAATTTTTTATTCTTTTGACATTATATTTTTCGATTAAAGACTGTAAACAGTTCTTAAATATTGCTACTGACAGATCCCAAGCCCTCTATGGCTCCTTTTTCAATGCTGAGATGAGTCTAGCAGAAAAATGTGCTGAAATTGAAAGCTGAGCTACTGAAACCAAAACAAAGGAAAAAAACCAAGTGTTCGTGCTGGCTGATGGGTGGGCTTCACTGGTGACCCCTGGGTTTGTGCATTACAGTCCTGTGTGGCTCTGGGCAGAGACCCTGATTACGATTTGCAAAAAGATAACTACAATTTTGCCAATACTGTCCAACCAGAAGTGAATGCCAAGACTAATAATAAGCCTGCAACTGTCCTCTGCAATCCATTAGTTAATTTTCATGTGTTTATCAAAATAGGCCACTTTCTCTTAATTGATTTACTGATGTAAATTTGGCTGTAAGAAATAAGCTTAAGTGAATAGATAAACTCTTGTCTGTTTTATGTATCATGGTCTCAATATAATATTTTATTTTTAAAATAATTGCAGTTGTTAAAATATTTGAAACCTTCTACAGAATAGTAGATATTTCATGCTATGGTATTTTATATAGCACAGGTATTCTATAAAAAATGCAAGTGACATTTTTCTTTACAATATTATAAATAATATATGTCATGATTAAATGGAATTTATACTATTTTTCTTCTTAGTATGCAATATGAATTTAAGAAAATAACACACCCAACCAGAAAAAGTCAGGAAGTCACTGACAGATTATCTGAACTAGGAACACATGACCTTTAACCTGGGCACTATTTCTCATGTAGAATTTCTGGTTCATTTTTGCCTTGATGTATACTACTTAATGG
>PVKM010020916.1:0-23024 GCA_004027735.1 Carollia perspicillata
CAGTTTCTTGAAAATGAGAGGCAGAACACACAGAGTTCTGGTTCTCTCCACCTCTGCCTCACTTAGAGCCTGTATAAGACTGTCTTTTGGGAAAAAAAAAAAAAGAAGAATGTTGCTAAAAATAAATCTTTGAACCAGGTCATCTTTAAGTATTACTGTCACTCTGAAATACCGTGATCTTTGATTCTGTAGTTCAAAAACATAGTTGTAGTCTGTCAGGAACAGGAGATAGAAATAGGATGGCTAGATGATCACATTTCTTCCAGAGCTTTATGTGCTGAGTCATTTACTTTACGTGTTGAGTATTACTGAGCACCTGCTTTGTATGAGGCAGTACACAAAATGCTGACACAGTTGTATACAGGGTAGCCGTGGTTCCTAACGCTTTAGTTCTCCAACCTCTGGTTGGTTGAGAGACAGCTAGCAAACAAATAACTGCAATAAGAGACACTGGGGATTATAAAAGTCACATGGCGTAGCGTCCTAACCCAGGTAAAGGGAAAAGGGCTAGAGATTGGGGGTGGGCAGTCAGGATAGGACAATAAATAATGTAAATAAATTTTAATTTTCTTGGATTATTGTCTTGTTTAATGGCCAAATCTTCAAACAAGCAAATCTAGAGAGACTTTTATTTACTTTTTATGTACAAAAATTACAGTGAGTTGCCATTCCTATTTTCTTCTGACATCCTTTTTCTCCGTCTTTTTAAAGTGCAAGTAAGCCTTTATTTGAGTAACTTAGAAATTAAAATTATATTTCTAAGGTGGAACATAGCTACATAGACAGTTTTCTCAATAATGATACATGGAAATTTAAATGAAAAATGAGATTTTTGACCAACTTCCAATAACACAAAGAACCACTTGACTTGAATTCAACCAAAACAATTGATCCAGAATTTACAAGTATTGAGAGACTTCAGACAGAAGTTAACATGTTGTAGGTTATTATACGGGCTTTGCTGAGCTTTCTCCAAAATGAATAGACAGAACCCAAGAGGATCAGGTGGTTTTCACATAGTTCTAACCTGGGTAGGGAAACTGAATTTAGCTACAGAATTTTGCTGCTGGAAACATGTTTTCTGTGTAGGTTTGGAAAACCCCCCAGCACCCTTCTGTCTTCCTCCTTCCTTCCACTGTCAAACATTTACAAGAGAATAGTCTGCTCTCCCTGTTTCTATTGGGTTGGCCAAAAAGTCCTGTTAGTTTTTTCATAAAATAAAAGACACATTTCATTTTTACCAATAACTTCATCGGTTTGGATATTTTGAGTATGTCAGCTATCTCCCATGTGGTACAATGTTGTTTGTTCTCAAATGATGTCTCAATTTGATTGCTATCAACTTCAGCTGGTCTATCCGACTGTGGAGCATTGTCCAGTGAGAAATCTCCAGCGTGAAACCTCGCAAACCACTTTTGACACGTTTGGTCAGTCACAGCACCTTCTCCATACACTGCACAAATCATTTTTTAACATTTTCTTGTGTTTCAGTACCGTGTTTACTTTTCTTGAAATAATAAAGCAAATATGCCAAAAATGTCTCTTATTCTCTTCCATTTTTAATATTAAAATAGCTACCCCCAAATTTACCAATTTGATAAAGTTTTAATTAAATGTACGCTGATAAGGCAGCTGTCACAATACAGTTTAACAAAATTGCTTTGAATGAAGTTAAAGACAACTAAGCGCTACTCAAGCCATCCTAAGGAAAAAAACCAAAGAACTTTTTGGGCAACTCAGTATTTTCTCATCGCCACTCACTACTTGCCTTTATTTGCAGTCTAGCTTTAGTGTGCGTCCCTCTGAAGAACCTGCTTCCTGTTCTCTGGTAACTCCCAGATAGAGGATCTTTGGCTCTGTTCTTCTCAGCCTGGTGTCTCCTGCACCATCTTTTGCCCCTTTTCTCCTGTTTTCTCTGAACTCACTTGAATGCCCCTGTGCTGGTGATAATGCCCGATTTTCCTCTGCGCATGTCTCTTGCCCCTTCACTGACTCCTTCACTGTCCTCCCCTCCTTTTCTGCCCCTACAGTAAGTGTGTTCCTGTGACTGTCTGTCTCTGTCTTCTTTTCCCTCCCTTCCTATGGAGGTTGAGTTCCTACCACATCCAGACATTTGGTGTTTGTTTGATGGTTTCAGCTGGTTACCCCTTGCCCCTACTCAGCACCCAGGTGTGTCCTGTTTCTATGAACCGTGCCCGTGTTCTCCGGGTTCCCCGGGGCTCAGCGTTATGTCTGACCCTTCCCTTTCTCTGGATGTCTTGAACATGGTAAGTCACTAACTCTTTTTCTCTGTCCTTCACTTTTCCCTCTCATCTTTCTTCCTGTGTCTTTCCACTGGCTTGAGTGACATTATCCCCAGTTTGCTTAGGACGGTTGGGTTTACAGCCAGCACCCCACTCCATTAGCACTGTCTTTCACTCACAAAAGTGTTTCTATTTGGGCCATAAATTAGTCACCCTCCCACTTCTATTACATGAGTTCAGATCTTGGGTGGCTCTTGTAATACTTTCTAACTAGTCTCTCACGTCCAGTCTCTTCCTGAATGGATTCTATGGAAAAAGATTGATCTTTCAAAAATGCTTTAAAAAATAAATTTACTTTTCTTTTTTAAAATCTTTGCCAGCTCATCACTGCCTTTGAAATGAAGCAAATGTCCTCTGGTCTTCGTCTAGGGCCTTTCACAGTTTGGCCCCAAACTGTGTTTTCAGCCTTGTTTCTTATTTCTTTCTGAAAGAAAAGAACGGGGCATCAGAGTATGAGGCAGTGTGGGCCAGCGTTTCAACATGGTTGCCAACGTGGGCCTGAGAAAGACACGTTAGGAACTGCCAGAGTTAGGCATGACTCTTCCTTCTGGATGAGGCCCAACTTGGATTCTTTTCGTAATAATGAGACAGAATTTCAGGACTCCAAGAGACCCCTTGCTCAGTTTTTATTGTCCCTTTATTCCCAGTTCAAGCAATGTGAAGGTACTGTTTCTGAGGCCTCCATCAAAGGTGGACTTCTTCCCTCAAAACAGAGGTCCCCGTGGGTGAAGAGCTGCCCACAGAAGTCTTGCCTGTACCCACTGCCAAGGTTCCTGGGTGTGACCAGGACAGTGCTTCCAGGAATGGAGATATTCTGGCATCCTGAGGCAGATAGTGGGGTCTGAGGTGACATCCAACACAACATTTTTACCTCGTAGCAGATCGCCTTTTTAATTCTCTGATGGAAGCATGCCCCAGGAAGCCAGTATAATTTCAACACAAGGTTGGACTTGGCTTTCCTTAAGCATTTTGGATCCCTCTCCTTGCTGCTGTGCATGACTTTTCCATATCCTGAGTGGGGCTTTTGTGCATAGAAAAAAACCCCCTGCATTTATAATACTTTAGTTTTAAATGCATAATTTATAGAAATTTTAAAAATTAAATGTTTTATTAAGTTTTTCATTTTGACTTATAAATCTTGTGTTCTATATAAAAATCTATTAAAATAAAAACAAATAACTCTACTTTTTTTTAGATTAGTTCTTTAATTAACTCAAGTTGGAAAAACCAGATGTCCTCAAACAACCAGTCCTATTTACAAATCTAATTTAATTAAATTCCTTAAACATTTAAAAATGCACCAATATATTTAATAGATTTCAATTTCTTTTATAGAACTGTGAGTGCCTGACAGGGCAAGTCTACTACACAGGGCAGATCTTGTAAATCTCCTACACTGAGTTTGCAGATACATTAAAGCAAATGATAAATAAGTTCTCTGAAATATTCCAACATTATTTACCAGGTTTTCAAAAAATTCTCTTAATTCTTTTGAAACAATTCTAAAATTTATTAGACATTTTAAGTTGGAATTACAAAACTTAACAACCAGTCACAATACTTAATATGCTAAATTGTCTTAAAATTAAAATACTTTAACACTAGACACATATCAATTGTCCAATGATACAAAAACTTTTTCCTAAACTTAACACAAAATTATTAATGGTATGGGTTTTATTTATTTCATCATATTTATATTTTATTCTAGGCTTTCCCAATCTGGAAAGCGTACTTGCCCAGTAGAAGGTCCACTGTACTGGGTGTGCTGAGGTTGGTTATGGGATTGAGGAGTCATGGCCAGAATGTGCTCAGAGACAGGAGATGGGGTGCAGCTTGAGGGCCGTATGCCTCTGTGATAATTCTGTGTCACCAATCAAAGCCTTAGGTGGTCTTCCAACTTCCTATGCCCAGGGGGGAGCTCCAAGTCCATGCTTTGACCCAGTACTATTATCTGATATAAATCTTCGCCTTTTCCAAATTGCAATGAACTTCTTTCAATTAATTTGTTTAAATCAAATCCTTTTCATCCAGGTTTTGAAATTATCTAGGGCAGCACTATCCAATAGAAATATGATGTGAGCCATACCTTAAATTTTTCTGATAACAACATTAATTAAAAAAGGTGAAATTAATTTTAATAGTACACTTTATTTAACCCAATATGTCCACAATATTGTCATTTCAACATGTAATCAATATAAAAATTATTGTGTTCTAAATCACTTTTACTTTACCACCAGAGTCAAGAGAAATGAAATTAGGATTAAGGTAGGGGCTGGGTGGTCGTCAGCTGAGTGTGTGTCAGGATACATTTAAGAGAAAGTCAGAGACCGCTGCAGCATCTGTGTGGCTAGAAGTCTCTCCCCTCCTCTAGAAGATTAAGCATCCTGAAGGTAGAAACCATTTTCTTGCTGCTTCCCAGCACCGGCTTCATTAGCTATTAAACTCTAAGTAAATATGTTTTGAATGGATGAGTGGAAGAAAGTAAGAGATAAAATGGCTTTACTCCTTCAGAGTGGATCTCATTAGGCCTGACAATAAGGATGCCCAAGTACAGTAAACTTTCTACACTGCTTGTGCATTTGGGACTTGGGAAATCTCAGTGAAATCAAAGTGAGAATTTGAACCTCCATTGGGCCGGGGTTCAAATTCTGAGTCTCAAGGATTATCCTGGCAGGGGTCTCATTTGGCCCACTGATGTCTCAGATACCACATGCTGGTCACTGAAGAAAATAGTCTTTGAAGACGGCTATTTTCAAATAAATAGCCGTCTTCAAAGATAATAGTGACATACTCACTAATCCATTTGGGGAGCTAGTGAGTGCTTAGACGGTAGACTGTTTATCATAACATGTTATCATCATTAAATATGAACCGAAGAATAAGTATGCTTACCTTTTGACTTACTAAATTTATTTCTGGGAAAGCAGCATAAGGAAATATAGAAGTCTGTATCATTTAGCTTTTGTTGTATAACAAACCACTCCAAAACAGTGGCTTGAAATAATAACCATTTATGTAGCTCATGACTTCATGGGTCACTAGGTGAACTTCTTCTCATCTGGGCCAGCTCTTCAGTATCAGCAAGGCTGCTGAAATCTGTGTTCAGCTAGTGAGTTGGCTGGTGGCTGGGTCACCAACGATGTCTGGTGGTTGGTAGGTAGGTCTGCAGAAAGGATGATAGCAGCTGGACCACGTGTCTCATCACCCAGCAAGCCAGCCCAAGCTTGTCGATATGGTGACGGGTTCCCAGGAGAGCAAGGGAGAAAGTTCCAACGTGCAAGCACTCGCATGCATTAGGGTTGCTAATACCCTGTCTGCCAAGCAAGTCACGTGGCTGAACTCTGAGTCAGAGTGGGCAGGCAAGCATGGTTGCATGGCAAGAGGGTGTGGTCACCCAAAGGGAAAGAATGGCTGGCATTTTTGCAAAACCAGTTTACACAGGCAATCAAAACCTATGCAGTAAGATGCTCATCACAGTGGTTTTTGTAACATAGCAATACATAATGTAACTCAAATGTCTAACAGTGATAATAAAAAATTATGGCACACTGGGACTGTATTTGGTAACTGTACTGTGGTAACAGGAAAAAAATGCTTCGAGTATGCTGTTAAATGAAAAAAGAAATACACAATTTTATGTAGCCTATGATTAAAAACTTTATAATAAACGTTAATTCAAATAAAAATGTCAGAAAGCAATACACAAGTTTTTAAATAATTATGTGTATTGAAGAATAACGAGTCATTTTTCTATTGATTAATCAAAACTTCTGAAATATAGCACCACATGTATAATTATAAAATTTACTTAAAATTATATTCAAAATTAACTTTCAACTTTCCATGTTTATTAAGAAGAGATAGTTTTGTACATCTCCAATTATTAACATGTTATATTATAAACACTCAGAAAATGTATTTCAGCAACATTTTCTCAGTATAAAGGAAAATTTTTACAATTTCTTCTTATGAAAGAATAATATAAGAGTATAAGAGCAAGAAGTAATTTAAATATGTTCAGGGACCATTTTCATCTTCAGAATTAAGGATTATTTTAATTTTACATCATTGCCTTTTCTCTTTACTTTCTTTTTAGTTCTATCATTTAGGATTCCCTATTTTTAATTTTCATACAGAGATTTCTTTAATTGATCATTATAATTAAGCATAAAGTCCTAAGTTACAAAGTCATATTTTGCTGGATCCTAGCATTCTAAATTATTCATTCCACTTACTGTTTTTAGATTAGTTTATCTTAAAAATTTCAGTTTATTGTTGTTTTTTATTTTGTACCAATAAAAAGGGAGAAAAAAGGAAGAACATTATAAAATAGATCTCTGAGTTTGTTGATCTTGAAGTTCATATTGTTTGATGCTCTTGTGTCCTTACCAGACATCAATTTCTCCCAGAAGCTCTTGATTTTATTTTTTATAAACCTTGATGTACTCGGTGCACTCCAGCAAACCTTCACCATTTCTTCTTGGACCTTAACTTCTTAACGAAAGCCGTTTATTGATATACTACTTTTTTTCCAGTGAGCTAGCGAATCAATAAATTAAAGATTAGTTCAGTGTGTCAGCTTTTCCTAGCATTCTGGGACTCATTTACTACTGTGGTCGACGTGGAGGCCAGGTGGCAGCCTTACACAGAAATAATGGGTTTCTCTGTCAGACACTTCCAGAAGTTACCTTTTATATTAATTATTGAATTCCAACTGAGAAATTAGATGTAAATCATAACTTCATATGTACTAGCGTTACTAGTTAAAACAATTATTTTCAGTACATCCATTTTATATTACCCTACCAGGCTCAGATCCAGTTTTAGGATGACGCTTTGGGGAGATAGTTTGTTCATTACATAAAACAAGCCCTGTACCATGGCCTGACAGCCTGTGTTTCCTTTCTTTCCTCCTTCCTCCTCCCTCCCTCCCTCCCTTCCTCCCTCCCTTCCTTCCTTCCTTCCTTTCATCCTTCCTTCCTTCCTTCCTTCCTTCCTTCCTTCCTTCCTTCCTTCCTTCAACAGCAACATTTCCATAAGCTCTTGTCCAAATCCTATTTATATAACTATGTGGGTGAGATATATCAGCGCTACACTGGATTTCATCAATCTTATCTCTTGGAATAGGTACAGTCTGTTTACTCCGATGTTGTTCTGTTCAGTGCTGCTAACTTTTACCCAGCTTTCACTCCTCAGAGGTCCGTTCCGGAATCTGAGCTGTTGTTGACTCTAGATCCTCCTGTTAGTGTCACCACAGTCATTGCTGGAAACTCTCCCCTCAGCTGAGAGGTTTACAATTCAAAACATCATTAGGTTTTATAGAACCATATTTGGAATTTCTATCACCAACTGTTTGAAATTGCCTTTATTTTTACTTAAGAGCATTTAGATATCTGATCAGAAACATTTTGTGTGGATGAAAAAGAACAGATTAGCCATAAAAAGTGAGGATCTGAGAGCCACATTAGAACAGTGTTCAGTGATCAGATTTGACAAGTCGACGGCCAGTTTTTATGAAAGACATCACCAGAACAAACATGTTTGACTCTAATCTGCCATTCATTGACTGGTTTAAAGACAATGGTCAGGACAAGTTCTAGTCCAAAAAGCAGAAAGTCAAAATAATGGGAAACCTAGTGCTGGAAAATGGGGAAAAACGCACTTTGATAGTGGTAGGAATGTAAATTGCTATGATCTTTCTGAAAAGCAATTTTACAATATATGGAAAGCTTTAATAATTGCCAAATCCCAATGACTCAGCAACTCAATTTGCAAGATTGTACCCCAAGGAAATAATTTTGGATTTAGGCAAGGATAAAAGAATGTTGAACACAATCTGGCTAATGATAACAAAATATTAGCAACAACTTAAATATCCAACAATAGGAGATGGTTGAATAATATGCGCTGTATGGCATAAAATGTATCTTTGAAAATTAGTCTTGGGAGAATATTTAGTGATATAGAAAATGTGTGTAATATATTAATTGATAGAAAGCTGTTTATAATATAGTATAAGACAGATCAAATTACAATGTTATATACCTAAAAAATAAGTATGCATAGTATAATATTATTTTGAAAGAAAAAAGTGGATTTATGCATGGATTAGAAGTATATGCACCCAAATGAGGAAGTTTGTTCCTGGGTTGGGGCTTATGAATAATTTTTATTTTCTGCTTTGTGCCTTGCTTTACTAGGGAAATGTTATTTTAGAAAATGATGGGAATCAGGAGGGCAAGGATCATTCAAAAACTGTATGTAGTGCACGTGTATACATCCACTACAAGAATCCCCATTAACAAAGAGACATTAACATTTGCAAGGGAGCTCATGCGGGTTGCTAAAATGTGTTGTGTGGATGTATGCGCAGAACCAGTGGTCTGAAAACCCGATGATCTTTATGCAAAAAGGCGTAAACAGAATTAATAATCCATACAATTTTCTCTTTCCATAGATGAATCGACTTCAGCGTTCTTTAAATGCAGAATTTTGGGGTTGGTAAAATAAACTGCAATGCAACGTGGACCTTCAGACCTCCCGAATTATGATGTATTTCAGCTATGCCCTTCACAAGGGGCTCGCGTGTAGAAGCTCTGTGGGGATTTCTGGGTATGTCCGTGTGTATCTGTGGTCTGTGGCGACAGAGGGCAGCTCCAGGGACAGGAGCTGGGAGAGATTTGAGGAGCTGACACTGCCCTTGGAGTAGTTTTGGGCTCAACTACACAGCCCTGAGTCTTAATAGTGGAGACCGGGCAGGAGAACTTGACAGACATGGTCTGTCTAAAATTAAAACAAATAACACAACTCTGAAATGGTTGGAAACATTTTCTTTTTTTCTGTTTCAGTTCTGTCACAAGGGACCATCAGCTCAGATGTGGGGGTACATCCACATTTCCCTCCTATCCATTCTGCTCCCCCAGTGCACCCTGGTGACTTTACTAAGAGGTCAAATAGGGTAAAATGCTTTCCCCTATCCCCAATTTAGCCTTTATTTTGCTTGGTAAACCTATTATCATTGAATGGTGGGCTGAACACGCTACTTGCTTGGCTGCTTTGTGAGCCGTGGCACTGGTGCTGCTTCTGCTCCTAAATACCTATTTTCAAATCTGGTTCATTTACAGGAATTAGGATTAACCTTCTAACAGGCAAATTCAAGAGGCCCTGTGATAATTTGAAGAGCCTGCAGCCCTTCTTGTAGGCCTCTTCTCAGTCAGACTCTTGTAATATAACCTTGATCAGTGGTCTATGGGGAGAAGCTCTATGGAAAGTGGTAGCAACTGGAGGTTTTCCGGGGACTAGTGCTCTCCTCAAAGCAGCTCACCCTAGAAATTTAAGAGTAAACTTACTTTATCTGAGAGGTCTGCATCTCTCTCAGTGAAATATTTGGGGATAAGTTTTGAGAAATTTACTGGAAGTCATTAGCATAATGTGCTAAATTTTACTTGCTCATTCTAACAAATTCTCCTCCACTTACTTAATTAAAATGCCATTAAGAATTACACCACTTTGGCCAAGGGTGGGTGAACCGAGGCAGCCTACCTTTTATCTTTTTTTTTTTATATCTCTGCACCATTCCTCATTCTTCCTGTTACTTCATTGAACCCACAGCTGGGGTAGCCCTCCTACGTCTTTCCAGGGGCACCTACAGCACCAGTGTTTGAAAACAGGGGCTGACGTTCACTTCGGAGCTCATTTGTGGTCAGGAACACGTGAAATGCTTTGGCAGTAGAGGCAATCGGTGTGCACAAAGACGTCATCCTGGAATGTTCTTCAGGTCGCTCTGGGTGAAGGGACATCATGGCGTGCTGGACAACTGTGCTTCATTTCTTACCTTCCTGGCCCTGATAGGAGTTTCCGATGTTTGTTTCCTTCTTTTTTTTCTCAGCCAGTTGATGTTGTGCCTGACTCTGTGGTGGTGAATTTTAGGATTGCTTCTCATAAATTACTTCCTAGAATGTGAATTCTTACTATATCAGTTGATTCTTTTTTGGTGCACTTGTGTATGTATGTGTGTGTGTGTTGTATCTTCCATTTCTTCCTTTCTCTGGCTCCTTCCCTAAAATACATAAATGTTCCCAGATCTCCTGTATCCCAAACAGTCCTCTCCTTGGCCAAGATACTGCTATTCCTCACTAGAGCCCATTATACCTCTATTTCTTAAAAGAGTATTCCGCCTGGTTTTCATCTCCTCCTCCCTTGTACTCGCTCTACCCAGTCACAATATTCTGACTTTTGCTCCCACAAAACCACCACGCTGCTCACATTGGGTTCATCGAGTGCTGATTTTCAGCTTCCATCCAGTGTGACCTCTCTGCAGCAAACGCTGTGTTGTTCACATCCCGTCTGTCAGAAGTCTGCTCTCTGGGTGTCTGAGACATCGCTCCCCCAGTTTTCCTGTTTCTGACCAGTCTACTGCTTCAGTTTTGCATTCTCCAGTGTTGTCTCTTTGCTCTTACTCTCTTGTCACTCTCGTCTACATGATCTCCCTCTCTAGATAATCTCTTGCAAATCTGTGGCTTTGAACACCACCTATGCATGACTCCCAAATTGATAACACTAGTTCTGACATGTCTTGATGTCCAGGAACATTCCCTGCAGCTGTCTGCCTTGTTTCTTTGCCTCTATGTTCTTTCTACTCAAGTTAAAGCTGCTGCTGATATTTCTCTCTTGGCGATACACATCTAATGGCTTCATGTTGCCCAGAGGTGGAGCCCAGACTCCTTGGCTGGCACTCAGGGCCCTTCACGAGTCACTCCAAGCCCAGTCAGTACCTTGGGAGCGATAGCTCTCTCATCACAGCCCTAAACTATGTCACATTTACTTCAGCCAATCAGCTGGCGGTTATGCCGGCATCTGTAAGTGTATCCCCCTCTGCACCTTCACCCGTGACATTTTTCAGCAGAAGTTATGGCTCAACAAGTGTACACTCAATAAATGAATGGACTGTCTGCTCAGCTATTGCACAGAATCCTTTTTACTCTTTTCAGCCCAGTTCTTGTTCTGTCACCTCCAGGGAGCCTTGCCCGACCTTTTCCCTGGAAGCCGTCTCCCCTTTGAGCTCCTGCGGTGCTTGTATTATATGAGTCCTGGGCCACTTTGTACATTTTTGGAGTCCGTCACAGGACTTTACACCCACCAGGTGCTTATTAACAGTGAAAGACTTAATGCAGTCTTTTAAAAATCGTGTGACATGAAACCCTTGGGATGTGAGCTTTGTACCCAAATAAAAGGTTTAAAAAACCCCACTTTATAAATAACTTAATAATTAGCAAAGTAAAGTAAAAATGTAGATGTTTCTATTTTTTTACACTACAGAAGTGTTCCTAGAATCTACATAGAGCAGATTAGTCTATGAGTCTGACCAAGGAATTGTGAGGTATTAAAGTAAAACCAAATAAGGTTGAGAGATTGGGGTAGTTGTCCATGTATTAACAGTTGGTAATTTTCAACATAATCTGCCATTTCAAAAATGTCTGTCATAATTTTATTTCTAACTGAACAACAGGTTGCTTTAATGTATTAGGCAAATGGAGCCCTAATAAAGTTATAGGCTTTATGGCAGGGTTAATTTCAGTATTAAAAAATCATATTTGACTGCTACATAATAAGCATGGTTGTAAAAAGATGTTACCAATTTCAGAATCATCTGATCCCGTATCAATATGTACGTGATCATAGCTTATGTGGACCTTTTCACCTCTGTCACGTGAACATGGCAGCGACTGAATAGTGTTCTTAGTTACTTAGCAGTGAGACACGTTTCCCACAGTCTTTGGGTTAACTGTGTTTTCAGTGCACATGTAATTGGTTTGCATGTCAGATGGTGACTTGGCATAAAGCCACAGGCAAGCTGTCATCACGTACACGCAGTGAGGTCCTCTGCCTGTAGTTGTAGACCTGACATGAGCACAGGACAATCTGAGAGTGTGCTGTTGTGGAGGGATTGGGAAGATGATTTTTAATCATGCACTTGAGCTAGATTTCTGATGGCCAGTAACACAACAAACCTGCTAATGAGTAGGCCACTTGTGTAATCTTTTTTTTCCCTTAAAGTAAAATGTAAAATGTCAGGCAACTATCCATGACTTACTCCAGGGAAAGGGAAAAGCTAATGATTAGTCTTCTGTTTACAATTAAAGTCTGATTTCTTTTTCTTTTTCTAATTTTGGTTGACTTGCTATTGGTTCTCTGGACTCCTAATAAGCTTTGTGGATTCTAAATAGATTCTTCTTTGACTCCCAATTACCATGCCATTAAAGGACCTCCAAGTGCTACCCTTTAATTTTGTTTATGCTCATTTACTTCAGCCTTTTGTTCTATAATCTACTTTTAGTACCATATCAGTAATTTGTAATTTTTTATTTGTTCTTTAGTGATATACTACCCTGATTGTCCAATATAGCCCTTCTTTATTAAGAAACAAACAGACAAACAAACAAACAAACAAACATCTCCCTGATCAGTGTGGCTTAGTTGGTTGTACGTCATCCCACAAAGGGAAAGGTCACTGGTTCGATTCCTGGTTGGGGCACATGCCTGGTTTGCAGCTTCATCCCCAGATGGGGAGTATACAAGAGGCAACTGATCAATGTTTCTCGCTCACATCTATGTTTCTCTGCCTCTCTTTCTCTCTCCCTTCCCCCTCTCTAAAAATAAATAAATAAAATCTTAAAAAAAAAACAACTAAAAAAAGCCCCGAAATGTCTGCATAAACTTGGATGGAAACAAGTGATGTGAGAATGGACTTAATCAGGAGAGGACTGGTTTAAGAATATGGGTTTGGTGACTAGCTCCAGGCCTGGACTGATGCAGTGAATACCTTGATCCTTTTGCACTTAAACTCCTACATTTAACTGAAAAGATAGACATTTGTTTTTCCAAGTAGGTGTCTATTTTGTACATTCTCTGGGAGTCTGTGCATGGACTTAAATGGTCAGGTGGCTGAATAATGGATAGCTAACCCCTATCCTGATTACCATATAACATATAGTCTTGAGGTTATTTATAAAAACCGAGGTCCCCCCACCACCCCGCCCTGCCAACAGGGCCAGATTCTCTGAGCCTTCTTAGGTAATGGTTAGTTAACTGATAATGCAAGAAAGTTAGGGGAGAGGCATCATGGCAGGCAGGCCACAGATACACATTCCAACAGTGATCTTTAAGGGGCATTCCCCAAGCCCCCCAAAAATCACTCAAATAATGACTAATTAGACTTTTTTTCTGAAAGCAGCCAAAAAAATCAACTTCAATTTTGGGTTTTCAGGAGCATAAAACACTTGGTAACTGGTGGGACCTCTCAAATCACACTTGGTCTCCTCTAGCTCCGTAGAGTAGTGGCCCTAGACCCAAAGATCTTCAAAGGTCTGAAGGGCTTTACGAAGAAGGCAGGGTACCAGCCCTTAATGAAGATGAGTTCAGCACAGTGAGCAATAATCACCATGAGGCCTTGCAAAAGTGCTCAGTTACTTTTCTCTTTGCTTTCTCCCGATGACTCAGGAGGGTAGAGGGGAAAAGTCACTGATACAGGTTACCCCAATCCATAAATAATTGAAAGAATATGAAATGCAAATTCAAATTCATTTTATTTCATAACAACTGCACTTAAACCGCTCATTCAACTGTGTATCCCAGTAAATGGAGTGGAATTGGAATTGACAAGAAGGGTTTCTCTTGACTGTGCTCGAATACACCGATTGAGATGCTGAAATGCTTTCTGGGGCAAAACAAAGAAATCAGCAAATGAAGGCAGTCATTTCGAGCTACCCCACTTCTTTATTCCCTTCCTGATGAAGCACCTAATGAAATGTGAAGCGGTCCAGGAGCTGTAGGCAGAAGAATGCTTAAGTGGAATAATAGAGAGAGAGGTGGTTGCTATAAAAATGGGTGTAGGTGTAAAACGTATTTTCAGGCTCAAGATAAGCAGAGTACAAGGCTCATAATCAGAGAATGTAGGAAAATAGGCTGCCGGGAAGGCATCTTTCCATCACTAGTGTCTTTTGAGATTTAAGAAGACGAAGACGGTTCCAAATCAGGTAATAGCCAGGGGCACATGTGATGGCACTTGAAAATATGAACTGATGTTTTTCTTTCTTTCTTCCCTGATAGTATTCTCCCTTTTCCCCTACTGCCCTGCCCAGTTAAGTAAGTCCTCTAGAGTCATTCCTTCAAGGGAGGATGGGACAGTGTCAGAGGTTTCTGGAGACTAAACCCTGGGGAGAACTGAGAATATTTGGGATATAGGTAGAGTTTGGTGGAATAAGGTTCCGGGAGAGAGGGCTTGCCAGAAGAAGCTTTCCAGCTGCTTTGGATTTTTTTTTAGGAGGTGATTTTTGCAAGAGAATCATAGCCATATTGATTTAGCCAGTTGATAGTAGTGAGAACTCGAATCAATCCCTAGAATTTTCTATCATAGATTTCTTGTCATTTGAAGTAATTAAATGTGTTTATTGCTTAGACAATGTTAGATTTTCTGTAGCTTTCCGCCAGAAGGATCTTGACTGATACAGTATTCTTTCTGAATTTTTGTGTTTAAGCATTTTGAGGAAAAAGTTGAAGTTCTGCATTGCTTTGTCTGTAATGATGGTGCTATTCTTTTTTACTTACATAGCAATTTATGTAATGAGGAAAAGATGTTTTTCTAACTCCACGAAAATTGAAACAGGCTTTCTGTCTTTTCTTTTTCTTCTCCCTCCCTCCTGCCCCCTTTCCCTTTTGTTTTTGCTATTTGAATTATTTAAAATGTCAGTACAGTAAAAATCAGTGGGTTAAATATTACATTGTTGAATTAACTTATATTTATTTTCCTATAACAAATTAAAAAGAAACAAAGTTTCTTATAACAAGCAAATAAGTGTACTTATTAATCTCAAGGTTATGTAACAAAACATTTTTTTATGAACTAGAACCTCACAGGAGAATTTCTTGAAAATGACTGATCCAGGGTTCAATTTTATAATGATCAGACACTGATTAAGTATAAGGAGGATAAGGAAGAACTTCACTTCAACCTGGGTAATATTTATATTCTTGGTTTCTTAGAGTTTTAGATATCCTGCATTACTTATGTTTATCTGAGTTTTAAATATAAGTACCTGAGTTTTACATCTACGAGTAAGTATCTGACTTTTAAATATCCTGAAGTTTCTTCCTTCATAATAAAATGTCAAAGCCTTGCTCAGGGATTTGTTTTCTCAGTCTTTCAGTATTCTTGCTACTAAAAACCTGTGACTCTGATTTTAGCTTGAATTTTAATTAAGACTATGTTTAAGAAATTGAGGCTTATAATTTTGGGGGTTACTGATAATCATATTTTTCTCAGTGATTTGCAAGGGAACTTTACTTATTAAGATACTAGCCCTTTGTCATACATGTTGCAAACATTTTCCTCTCTTTCCTATTAGTATTTTAACTTTGCAATGATTTTTTGCTTTACAGAATTTTTATGTTTTCAGATGTACTGCCTTTTGAACTTATCATTTCTCACTTTTTGTATTAGTTTAAAGAGGCTTCCTTCAAACCAAGATTATAAAAATAAGTATTGACATTTTCTTCTATTGTTTTCATGGCTTCATAGATAACTTTCAAATCTTTCATTCATCTGGAATTTATTTTGGTATAAAAATAAGTTATAAGTACAAGCATATTTATTTGGGAAGTAGTTAATCTATTGTTTGAATAAAATTTACTGGGTTTATCTTTCTCCATTACTTTGAAATGCCACCATATAATCCCACACTAAATTTTCTCATCCCCTTTATTCCATTTCTTTGGAATTTATATTCGATTACACTCACCTGTCCATCTATATACTCATACCACTATCTCATTTGAATGACTGTGGTTCTAAGGACATTATAATAATTGGTAAGACAAGTTCTCACACATAATTCTACCTTTTAAGGAGTATCTTGCCTCTCCTTGCATTTATATTCTTTTGGATTTATTTTAAATATAGTGCTTACCAAAAGAAGAGACTAGAACAATAAAAAATATATTAAAATAATGGGAAAAAAATGCTGCTTACTACACCAGGCATTTAATATATGTACATATTTGTGTTTTTCTGTATTGATTTTTCAGGAAAACAAATTACAAAAGTAATGTATGCTTGCAATAACAAAGTCAAACAACACGGGCATGGGGGGAATCAGCCCTGGCAAGCTCTTCGTCTTCCACTTCAACAACACGCCCCAGAGGTAACTCTTACTAGTCGGTGGAAACTCCTTTTAGACTTCCTCCCGGTCTTATGTACAAACACATTTCATAAAGAAGTACCCACCAAATATCAGTGATATTTTGATAGATATGTCTCAATAAATATTTGGGAAGACAAGTTTTCTTCTACATTTCTGGTTATCAAATCGATTAATACTCTTTCTTATGTGTACACTAGTGTAGCACTACTCATATAGCAGAAATTGTACGAGACAGTTCATGATACAATAAAATTTCAAATTTATCTTTTCCCCTTCTCAAAGGATGTTCTGTTACACATAAATACTGTAGGATACTCTGCAAAGAAAACAAGGGTTCCCTGGGCAAATGAATTTGGGAAACAGTAGGTGATACATACGAGGCCTGTCCAGAAAATACCCAGCCACACACTATGAAAATTAGAGACATCTGTTGAAGAAGGTAGAAGATACAAGAAACATTGTACACAGGACAATGATGCCTCAGTCCCCTACAAAGTAGGCACCTTGGGACCTCATACAGTTCTCTCGGCATCTCTTCCACAGTTCAAAACACTGCAAAATCCTTTGTTGGAATTGCCATCAGCTGCTCCATCATGTTTTCCTGGATCTCATCAATGGTCTGAAATATCTTCCTTCTTCTTTTTCTAAAATTATTTTATTGTTCTTGAATTACAGTTGTCTGCATTTTCCCCCTTACTCCAGCCAAACCCATGTCCCTCTTTTGCTTCCACCCTCCTTGTTGGTTTTGTCCATGTGTCCTTCATAGTAGTTCCTGAAAATCCTTTTCCCCATTATCTCCTCCCCCCTCCCCTCTGGTTACTGTCAGATTGTTCTTATTTCAGTGTGTCTGGTTGTATTTTCCTTGCTTGCTTGTTTTGTTGATTAGGTTCCACTTAAAGGTGAGATCATATGGTATTTGTCCCTCACCACCTGGCTTATTTCATTTAACATAATGCTCTCCAGTTCCATCCATGCTCTTGCAAAGGGCAGGAGCTCCTTCTTTTTTCTCTGCTGCATAGTATTTCATCATGCAAATGTACCATAGTTTTTTGATCCACTCACTTAATGATGGGCACTTAGGTTGCTTCCAGCACTTGGCTATTGTAAATTATGCCACTATGAACATTGGGGTGCATAGATTCTTTTGGATTGGTGTTTCAGCATTCTGGATCAAAAGACAGTTCCATTTTTAGTTTTCTGAGGAAATTCCATACTGTTTTCTACAATGGCTGCATCAGTCTGCAATCACACCAACAGTGCACTAGGGTTCCCTTTTCTCCACATCCTCTCCAACACTTGTTTGTTGATTTGTTTATTCTGGCCGGTGTGAAGTGGATCTCATTGTGGTTTTAATATTCATCTCTTTGATAGCTAGCGATGCTGAGCATCTTTTCAAATGTCTCTGGGCCCTCTCTATGTCCTCCTTGGAGAAGTGTCTGTTCAAGTCTTTTGCCCATTTTTAATTTTTTTTTTTTCTTCCTGGAGTGGTGTTGTGTGAGTTCTCTTCCCTTTCAAAGGATTCATTTTTGGATATTAGCTGTAGTCCCATGATTCATCTCTGGCTATAACCTTCTTGAGGAAATCTGGTTCATTGGTAGTAGTTTGAATGAAGTCATTAGCAGCTGTAGTATCATATGCCTTCTGCTCTGGTAGCAGAAGCTGCAGAACGAATTTTGCCACTACACATTTCATGTGAAGATCCTGTGTCAAAATCTTGGACATAGTAGTTTTGGAATCTGCAGATCAAGTTCTAGTTCTTGCACTGTCAGTCACTGAACTTTGCTGATTGCAGCCTGTACACGTTCAATGTTCTCAGGTGTTCGGCTTGTTGCAGGCCTTCCAGAACATGGATCACTTTCAACAGATTCTTGACCATCTTTGAAGTGTTTGTGTGACACTTTTATTTGAGCTGCACTCATTGTGTTGTCCCCAAAAGCCTTCCAAATCATCCAAATAGTTTCCATGGTGTAATGTTCAAGCCTAACGGAAAATTTGGTGCAGATTCATTGCTCTACTCCCTCAGTCATTTTGAATGTGACGGACCACAACAGCACACAGGCTCACTCAACAGTGTCTACCACCCCCACTGACTAGTACAGGGAGGTCATCATTGTTCATGCATGCACATTCCAGGCCACTCTCATTGGCTGCCAGGTTACATCAATATCATGCAAACCATTATTATTATATTAACAATGGCTGGACTTTTCCTGGACAGACTTTATATATACATATATTTGCAATGCAAGGTAACTTAGAAAACTCTGTTAAGTCCCATGATAAAGGTTTAACTTTGTCTGACTCAGTGTTTTCCAAACTGATTTGATCAGGGACACAATTGGGAAATGCTGAGTTACGTAGATTGACTCAGCAATTGGCCAGGGATGGGGTGGTGAAGAACCTAGCACAACTCCCAGGGCTCTGACTTTGATAAATGGATTGTTAGTATTGTCACTGAATGAGATAAAGAATAGAAGTGGAGGATCAATTCTGGATATATTGTGTTTCGATGCCTCTGGGAGGCTCGAGTGGAGATGTTTAGTAAGATGAGAGTATATAGGTCTGAAGCTCAAGCGAGAGGACAGAGCTAAAGAATGGTGGGTTCCAAAGTTTGCTTTAACTTAAAGTGTATTGTCTAAAAAGGCCCATTTAAAAATGCACCTATATTACCTAGAAAGGATAAGCGTTATATTGTTAGTACCTTTTATATAACCATATTAGCTTACTATTATTTTAAAGTACTGATTAGGCCTTCTAAATAATGGAAATCAGAACTGGTGAATTTTGAGTGGAAGGTCAGCAAAGAAATAGTCTGAAGTGGTGATTTCCAACCCTTCAGAGTCTGGGGTTTCTTTTTGATGTTAATTTTTTCTAAACCTTTGCACTGCCCCACAATTCTAATTTTACTGTTCTTTGATTGAGAAAATATACTCTGATCAAAACTAGTATGAATTAACTTTGAGAAGAAACAGCACACATTTAGGAACATACGGACTTCTGATACTCCTGTTACCCCATGTTTCCAGGCTAAGTGGATTTAAGGACCCCGACTTTCAGCTTTGAGCAAACACTGTGTTTTCCCCCTCTGACAGGCTCGTGTCAGATTTGAATGAGACTCTGAAGGGAGAGATGCTAGTGCAATTATTAGGTCAGTCATCTGATATCTTTTCAGCATGGAACCATTTTAACCAAAACTGAGCTTTTTGCCTGGCTTCCTCATCACTAACTAGGTGACTTTTGAGAAACCTCACTGCCTTCTTTCTGTTAACTATCCAAATGGAGTAATAGCAATAGCTTTTCTGGCCTCCCAGGCCCCTGTGCAGTAGTCAGTAAGATAAATGGTTGTGAAAGTGAGTAGGAAGGTTAAAAGTGCCCTAAGATGGGAGGTATTTTCTGGGCTGCATTTCAATGTGGCTCACCACTAGGTATCCCGAAGGTAGCAGTTCCCTGGGATGGGAGTTTAATCATCTGGGCTCACTGTAGGGTGGGCTCCATTTAACCTGTGCGTTCTAGTTGATTAGGTTATTGTGTGTAGATTGCAGGGATTTCAAGCTCTATTCCATCTTTTTCCTTCTGATATAATTTTAATGAGATTTCCCCCATTCTTTTATTGCATGGCAGGCTACTGCTAGAATAAATATGAAGAAATTTTTAAAAATGCAGAAAACAGGAGGGCCTGGGAGATGGAAGAATGCAGGGGGTAAGGCAGGGGATGAGGTGGGAGGATTGTTCTCAGATCTGCATGGATCTCCTGATGACTTTAGAATTCCTGGGGGCACTTATGTGCCAGGCTCTCTGACAGGTAAGAGAGGACACCCAACTAAGGCCGCCGAGAGAAATATCTTGTAAAATAGTTTAAAATGTGCCATATTCCTTGCAAGAAGCTTCATCATCAGGCCTAGGAATCCAGTAATTCTCTTTGTATTGTAAAAGCAGAGCTTGTGTGGTCCAGACTCTTTCCACACAGTGGCCTCTAGTGTGTTTCCCTAGGTGTGTAGGATGCACTAGGACTTTTCAAATGCTATGAGTGCATTGGAAGAGCATATTTTTCATTAGACCCATCCAGGTAACACTTAAAAGCCATTTTTCCTGAGCTGAGGTTGATATTTTTAATTGATCGAGTCTGCCCTCATTGAAACTGTCACTGACCAGTGTGTCACTAACTGACGAGGGTTTCATTCATTTTCCTTTCCTGGGAAGGAGTGTGTGAGTGAGCGCCTGTGTGCTTGTGTGTGCATGTGTGTGTGTTCAGGTGGGGAGCAGGAGAAGTGTGGGTGCCTGATATATACCGGGCACACTTTGAGGATCACTGAGATTATTTGGATCACTGAGATTATTCAATCTGAAAACCCAGGTAGACATTAATGTTCCCATTTCATGGACAAGACTCAGAGATGAGGTAACTCAGTAAGGTCAGCAGCTTGGAGTATTTCAGGTAGAATTTGAACCCAGGTTTGGTTCTTGATCAAACTCTTCCCATTGTACCAAGTTGTCTTTGGTTTGATTGAGAGGTGGCAAAAAGTTTCTACTCATGTCTCAGCTCTGGATTGGCTACCTGGAGATGGGTCCCCAGGAAAGGTCACTGTGAATCAGTCACTGATATTTGAGGCAGTAAAGGATGGGCGAGTGGGTCACATAAGCAATGTATATGCCTTCCCCTGTTTAGAAGATGCCCTGCATTCAGCTTTCAATTGTACTGTCCTGTGGTTCTCTTCGGGCAAGTCATGCATGTCTGCAAAAAGGATGAGAGGCAACAAAATATTTATGGAGCACAGAGAAAACTCCCTACAAACCTGAACAATCAAGATTAGAAAGAAGGGTCAAAAATTACCTAGAGAATCCCCCAACATTTCATAAATTCTCTCATCACCAAATTTTTTAGTGATTTACTTCTATGCAGTAGTGAGTACATTTGGGGTAAAACAGTCTGAGAATGAAGTAGAATCCCTTTTGTTAAAGCATGACAACCTGTCCCTGGGGTGAAGGTGCTGTATTCCCTTGAATTTGGGAATTACTGCTTCTGTAAAGACAGCCCCTGATCCTATCTATGACAAGAAGAGCATGGGGTAGAGTGTGGCCAACATGGTGGGCAAAGTCTGCCACTGTATATGTCACCATGACACAAGGGGACACAGTCGGCCTGGCCCTGGGTGAGTCATAGCAATTAGAACTAATAGTGAGGGGTGTGAAACTATGTTTACAATGTCACTGTCTGCTTTTCTTATTACTTAGGGACGACTTTAGTGGTTTCTTTTAGGAAAGAAATTACTGTAATTTGACTTACTTTGCTCTGCCAATTTTACTCACTATTTACTTAGAGTGTTTTATTGCTTCCAGCATTGGAACCCCATCATCAGCTTACATCCTCTCGAGGTGTTTGGGTACAAGGAATCCCAGTCCCCTGGCTCCAGGCTCTAGATCAGTGGTTCTCAATCCTGACTGTGCATTAGAATCCCCAAAAGGACTATTAAAAATACTGATGGCTGGGCTCTATCCTAAGAGAATCTTGATTTAATTGGTCTAGGTGGGACCCTCACATTGGTATTTTTCAACAGCTCCCCAAGTGATCCTAACGAGCAGCCAAAATTGGGAACTACTGCTCTGGATGGTTGACTCATCCTACATAACCTGTCAGCTGGAGTCTCTGTGGCTTCCGGGGCTGTGCAAGTACATTGATGCCTTTGTGCAAGTTAGAAAAAGATGTCCCTCTGCTTGAACACGTTAGAAAAATGTGCTGCCACTTCTGGGTTGACGCAGCTCCATGGGCCCATGGCTTGGTGAGCAGAGCACAGAATGTTCACAACTCTGCAAGTCAGTCCTGGTGGCTTCCTATCTTAGGTTCCTCTTTGAGTCCCCTGCTTTGGTACAGTTCCTTTTCTGAGGGTCTCTGCTGGGTCTTGGCCTTAGGCGAATCTCATCTGTTAAAGGAATATAGAAGAAACATCTAAAATGATAGTTTGAGAAGCTGTACTGATCTCAACTACACAAGTCTAACTAATGAAAAAAATTTTAAAACAACCATCTAAAGTTTCCAAAAATTGTCCTAAGGGCATATAGCAAATGGAGATACATTTATTTAAAAAGACCTACTAAATCTCTGTAAGAACCACGAGTCTGTGGCATTTGATAAACAGGCTATCCATCCCTTTCTACCCAGCTCAGTGTGATGGGAGCTCTACTCCAGGTGGGTGTGGCCAAGAAGGGCTTCCACTGCCCCCACCCCCAGCCAGTTCTCAGTCTAGGGCTACAGTTTGTTCCTTAGAGGAGCAAGCTGCCAGAGTTTCTCATTGCCTACCCCCAGCTTCAGGTTGCAGAAATTCTATCCCAGTCATGTTGAGAATACTCAGGCCTTCACCCCAATTCATTCAAAGGGTCTAAGTGCCATGTCAGGAGAAGCAAGCCAAGAAGATCAGAGCTACTGTTCTGTCCCAGTGCCCTACTTGCAAAGCAGGGATGTCACTCCAAGATAAGCAGGACCCCATTCTTGTTCTCAGCTCCAGAGCAGTGGCACAGAGGT
>PVKM010020917.1:0-22991 GCA_004027735.1 Carollia perspicillata
CTGTGTCATTGACTAGCTCAGTTAAAATGAGTCCAGTATTCCCTTGATTCTGGTTTCTTTATAAGACTCTGTAGTCTTCTTAAGTTAACATGTGATAGTAAATACTGGATGCTAAGGGGTGATGTTTCTTTTTATTCTAAAGCATCTTGAAATAGTCATGTCGTGGGACTTAGAATTTGCTGTTCATAAAGATTTCGCATCTTGAGACAAAGTACAGCAGAGGGATGCAGAACATTCTATCTATCTATCTATCTATCTATCTATCTATCTATCTATCTATCTTTGATTATTATTACCACACCGAAACCTAATTATGCCATGCCTCTCTGTAGGTATTTTGAGTTTAGAGACTGGAGGGGATAAGATACTGGGGATAATGTCCTCATAATCAGAAGTTCTTACAGAATAAGATTCTGGAGCTGAAAGGACCCCAAAGATAGTTGTCACTCATACTGCAGATGAGGAAACAGAGAGACTGGTGGAAACCTGCATGTAGCCACACAGCTGTTGGGAGTCATCATTTGGGATCAACCTGTGATCTTGAGTCCCCATTCAGTGCTCTTTTTATTATGCCATTATGACTGTTTGCCTTTTTCTCCACATCAGAGCTTGGGAGGGGGGGATGTAGCATATGTCACTAGCCCCTGACTTGAGAACGAATAAATCTTAGATTTTCTGCATGATCTTTGTTCACGTTAGGAAGTGGAATGTGTCTCTGTACAATGTGGCTGAGGTGGTTGGAGCATTGTTCTGTGGACCTGAAGGGTTGTGGGTTCCATTCCTGGTCAGGGCACATGCTTGTGTTGTGGATTCAGTCTCTGGTTGGGACCCGTGCAAGAGGCAATCAATCCATGTTTCTCTCTCACACAGTATTTCTCTTTCTTCCTCCCTCCCTTCCCCCCTAACTATTTCCTCCGGTGATGAAAAGAAAAAAAAAAGAAGTAGAAAGTGAATTGGAGTACTGACTCGGAGAACTGCTTGGACTTGTTTAACCTTCTACAATTTGTGGTATATAAATTGTCAGTGCAAACACTCAGAAGGTGCTGGATGATGTGAAACTGGAGGCTTTTTCAACGGAATCATTACAGGGTTTTATATATTCAGAGTGAAATCTTCAGTACTGACATAGAGAATAACCCATCTGTTTTGCATTGGGGGGAAGACTGCTTTGATGTGAGGATTCAGGTATATTCAACCAGCTTTTAAACACCTACGATGTACCGGGCAGTGTGCTAGGCACTGGGAACACAGAGATGAATAAGGCACCAGCTTTGTTTTGTGGGAACATTTAGCCCGTGAGAGAAGAGACGTGGGAACGGATAGCCAGTGTAATCTAAGCACCACACGTGCACAGCACATGATGCAGAAGGCTACAGTCCAACGTGTGTTTACACATGTTACCTTACACTTAGTAGAAAGAGCACTGAGCAAGGCGCTTCGAACTAGGTTTTGTCCCAGCACTGCACTGCCCCGCCTGACTGTGTGACCTGGAATAAGCCATTCAGTGTCTTCTGTGTTGGGGAAAGGATGAATCCTGGTGAACTCTGAAAAGGTCATTGGGCAGGTTAAACAAATGTCTGTGAAAGTGTTTTGAAAGTACTGTCTACCGTTTAAGTTGAAGTACATTTATCTCATTTTGAAAACAGGTGACTTTTTTTGTACCAGCAAGCTCATATTCTTTGACTAAGCTCTCCATATAAGCATTCATTATCAAATATTTATTGAGTGCCAGCTTGATGTTAGCCATCCTTCTAAATCCTGGAATAGAGTGGTGAATAAAACAGTGTGGGCCCCAGAGTGGGTCCCTTTTTGTGGCATTTATATTCTAAGGAAGAAAGAGAAAATAAACACATAAGCAATAAAATATAGCTAGTATTTCAAGCAGTTACAATACAGTTAATAAAATCCAGGTAGCATGATAGGAATGATTATGTAGATTTGTGTGTGGGGATCAGGAAAGACCTCTCTGAAGGGTGACATTTAAGCTGAGTGACAAGAAGGAGCAAGCCAGAGGAGACAGTCCTAGCATAAGCCCTAGGCAGGACAAGCTTGGCAGGTTTCAAGAGCAAAAAGAGGACCCCTGTGGCTAGAGCACAGTGGATAAGGGGTAAATAGGACATACGAAGGTCAGGGAAGTGAACATGGGTTGGGTCACAGAGAACTTTGTAAGCCAGAATAACTAGTTTGGGTTTTATTCCAAGTACAAAGGAGACCAGCGAAGGCTTTTAAGCACCAGAGTAGAAAGGTATCCTTTTTTAGAAGCTCACTTCGGCTGCTGGCAGAGACAGCATTGTAGGTCAAAGTCTTGTGGCAGTGAGGTTGAGAGAGAATGTGGGCTTATAGCAGAAGAGTTGATACAAGTAGAATGTACATTTATGGGATATTATTGAAGATGGTATCAGTGAAACCCTCATGGTATTGGGTTGCTGTGAGAAGGAGAAGAATCAGGGATGGCTCTTGACTTTTTACCAGAGTACTTCACTTTCTTGAGTGAAGAATAATGGAGGGGAATAGGGATGGAGAGAAGAGGCAGTTAAGAATTGTTTCGGCCATGTCAAATTTGTCATGCCTGTTGGAGATGCTGATAGACGTGTCAAGAAGGAAGTTGGGTGTGTGCATCTGGAGTCCAGGAATGATTGACAAGTCGATGGAGTTGGGGGAGGTTACCTCAAGACAGTGTGTCTGCACAGAGAGGAGAAGGAGGTCGAGGATGGGGGCCAAGCAGAGAGGGGAAGGAGTCTCAGGAGTCTGAGAAAGAGGGACCAGGAAAGACAACTGCAAGACTGAGGTGTCCTGGAAGGAGGTTTCAATCAGGTGGGAGAGAGTAACCAATTTGCTAGTTAGAGCCAAGGGGTTGAGTACTTTAAGAGCAGAGAAGTGACCACTGGACTTGGCAACATGGCCTGGGGATCACTGGTGCCTTGACAAGATCCATGGGGAAGGAAGTTGGGATGAAGCGAACTGAGGAGAAAAATGTGAAGTGAGGGAGTGGCAGATCAGTCGCTCAAGACATTTTCTGTGAAGGGGCGTAAAGCAATGGGGTAGTGCCTGGAGGGGCATTCAGAGTAAAGCAAAGGCATCTATATCTTGCATTAATGGATAAGATGTAGTAGACGTTGTCTAGATGGCATTGACAATGCAGGATAATTGCAGCAGACAGATCCTTGAGAAGATGACAGCAGATGAGATTTACAGCACAAGTCAGGGGCTTAGACTTCCTGGGAGCAGGGGCACTTCATCTAGAACAGAGAGGGACATAGAGAAGATGTGTCTAGATGCAGGTGAGTTTCAGATCCGGCAAAGAAAAGATGAGTCTGATCGTTTCCGTTTTTATGCATTTGAATCTTTTTTTTTATTTTGCATGTGGTAGAGAGGTGGAGGGGAGAGACAAACATGTGACACAGTCACCTAGGGAGGTAAGAGAGTACATGTATTAGAGCAGTGCAGCAAGGTCGTCTGGCAGTACCGAGTCCCCTGCAAAATTTGTGGTCACGAGTCTAAAGTAAGACCAGTGAGTGAGCATCCTGTGACTGGTTTTGTTTTATTTTGTCCTGCAGCTGGGCTGCAGGTATGGTCTACGCAGGTAGCTAGGTTTAACTACTATTGAGCTTTGCTATGGGGTAACAGCAGAAGCAGAGAAGGAGGATGGAGTTAGAGGGTGATTATAAGAATGGATCAAGGAGTCTAGCAGGATAAGGAGGATATTGATGACTTGGGAGTGACCAACAGAAAAAATGAGTTGGAGGCTTGACCTGGAAGGATCTGGAGTGGGGCCACTGGAGCTAGTGAGCCTGCAAGTCAGGAAGTGTTTGAACACAGAAATACAGTGGTCCTCCCTTATCCATGGTTTTGCTTTCCAAGGGTTTAGTCAACTGCTATCTGAAAATATTACATGGAAAATTCCAGCAATAAACAATTCATAAATTTTAAGTTGTGTGCCATTCTGAGTAACGTGATGAAATCTCCTGCCGTCCTGCTGGGTCCTCCCCGGGACATGAGTCACCCCTTGGTCCTGTGTATCCTGTGTATGCTGTGCGTGCTGCCTGCCCCTTGGTCACATAGTAGCTGCCTTGGCTCCCAGATCAGCTGTTGTGACACCACAGTGCTTGTGTTCAAGTCACCCTCAGTTTGCTTAATAATGCCGTAGTCACATAACTTAATTATAGTATATTGTTATAACAGTATACAGTTATAAATGTTCTCTTTTATTAGTTACTGTTGTTAATCTGTTACTATGTCTAATTTATAAACTAAATTTTATCATAGGTATATACAGGGGTGGGGAAAAAGTAGGTTTACCGCTGTGAGTACATAAAACACAGAGTTTATTCTTGTATGACTATTTACTAATTATTTTATTATTTGTATAACAGCTGTACACCTGCTTTTGCCTATCCCTGTGTGTTCTGGAAACAGCATAGGACATCCAGGGCTCAGTACAGCTGTGGGTTCAGACATCCACTGAGGGTCTTGGAGCATTTCCCGTGCCGATAAGGGGAGACTGCTGTGTGCCAAGACAGGAAATGTGAAAATCTCAGGAATGAAAAATCTTGTTGGAATTTATTGTGAGCATTTTGAGGGTTTTTCCACAGTGAAAAGGCGTCTTTACATTCTCAAGTTACAAACTTTGGACTAGAGAGACATTAGAAGACCCTCTGCACCTTCCTGGCTGCTCAGAGCAGGTTTATTGAGTGTCAGGAAATGTGAGCACCATTTTTTTCTACCAGAAGATCTGGGAAGAGGTATCACTTAATCATCAATCGCAGCCGACTGTGAGGTCTAAATCACATTTACGTGACATGATTTTAAAATAAAGTCTGGAATTTATAGAAAACATTGGCAGTGTGGTGCTGAATTTGGACAATATGCTTGATACACAACCTGAGCGAAAACTTGGGGAAAAAATGTCTGCCTTACAATCTGGCTGCGCATATTAAACTCGGAGACAGGCGTTTCTGTGTTTCTTTGTTTATTTTTTAATTCTCTCAAAAAGGCCCTCTTACATTTTGTTGTTCTTCTTTCCTGTGTATTTCCTTACACCTTCTGGTCTTATAGCCATGGTTATCTTATCTTCCCTGCAGAGAGTGAATTTTCCAGAATGTTTTGGTTCATTTCCTTGAGAGCTTTTAGCTTTAGAATTTTTTTTTTCACTGACAAAAGATAGCTATAAAACTTCAGGGAAGTGACTCAGTCTCCTAAAATATATTATGTAAGTGGCTGAGAACTTTGTAATCAAGTCACGTTTTGCAGAAATGAGCTGCAGAGTATAAATGTCTTTTTGAAAGGACATTTAAAAAATTATGGCATCCTGAAGATCTGCACTTACTGAATCTTTCATATGATGAGCTGGATTTTTAATGGTGGAGTCTACCTTTCCCTGGAAGTTGTTTTAGTGGTCTACATATATTACCCAAGTGTACGTGAAAAGCAAAAGCATTTAGTGATCTGTTGCTATATTAGTATAATCACATTCCTTAAAATACATTTATTATTTTAACACTTTCTTGCACATCACATCAGTTGTCGGAGGGAGAATCACAGCATTTAAAGGGGTGTCATTTTGGTAGTCGGTGGCTGTTTGGCACTTACTAGCCCTCCGTTTGCCCAGGTTTTGTCCTGTGCAATACGGTCAAAAGTGGTCATCGGGGAGAAGAGCCACAGAAGAATAAAAGCCTCCAAGGCAAAGAAATCTATTTGTTAACTCTTTATTTGGTTTACAAATATTTAAGTTTCCTCTACAAGTACATATTTGGCCTTCCAAATTAAATGGTTGACCGTAGAAATTTTGTTTGCTCTGTTATGGTGTTTTTTTGTGGGGGGTGAGGAGGGTTCTGGACCATCATCAAAGGTGCACTAGGTAATTTGTGTTAGGTAACAAAAAAACATGTCATTCAATATGGGACATTATTCACTCTGGGAAACAGCCATTAAAGGAATGACAGAATATCACGGGCATACTATTTCTCCGGGCACTGAACAGTCGAAGCAAAAGTAGTTGAAGTAGCCCACGGTGTGGAGGAGCACCACATGCATTTATGGCTGATCGTTTCTCATTGGAATTTCGTGTTGGACAGCAGACCCAAAGTTTCTCTGACTGCTCAGGGACCACCCCCACCCAAGTAAACCCAAGGTCTGTTGCGTGGCCAGGTCCTGTACAGCTGCTTGATTATTGATTTTCTGACCACAGCTCGCCTTTTCTTTACGCCTAGTGTATTGCCGGTATTCTCTCCATCCTGTAAGTGGTAACCATCCCTTGATTCAATGTTTTAACCTACGTGGGGAATTTTGTTTTCCATTGGAAACCATATTGATAAAGAAAGTATTGCAATTAATAAAATGCTTTCTCTAAAATTACAAATGGAGGCCCTTTAAACGTTCATATTTCATATGAAAACATTTGTGAATGCATATTTGCATCTGCCTGTATAAAATATCTGAGAAAGGTATGTTGTTACCTGATATGACATTTTGAAGCTTTTGGTAAGAAGAGGGAGTGATCCATATTTTCAGGGGTAGAGTTTTGAAAGGGAAGGGTTTTCAGGAACAACTATGAAGGACACATAGATAAAATGAAGCGGGGGTGGAATCAGGGGAGAGAGGTGGGGATGGCTGGTGTGGGGGAAAGTGGTGGGGGGTAAATGCAGACAACTATGCTTGAACAACAATAAAATAATTTTAAAAAATAATTTAAAAGTTGCTACAAGAGTATTATTTTTTGTAAAATATTGAACAATACCAATTATTTCTCTTTTTCCACCAAAGGTAAAAAGTGTTAATGATGGATTATATACATAATAAGGCACACATGAACATGCATGTATATGTACAAATAAACTTTTTTCCTTTTATTTATTTTTTATTATTGTTCGAGTACAGTTGTCTCCATTTCTCCCACCACTGCCCCCTGCCCCATCCATCCCCACCTCCCACCCTCGATCCTACCCCCTTTGGCTTTGTCCATGTGTCCTTTATACATGTGCCTTGATGGGCCTTCCCCTATTTTCCCCCATTATTCCTACAAATAAACTTTTAAACAAAAAATATATCATGCTAAATGTATTCTGTAAATTGCTTTTATTTTCACTTTGTAATGTGTCTTGAACACCTGTCCATCTCAATATTCATAATACCTTTTTATAATAGTTTTAAAAAATATTATTTATTTATTTATTTTTAGACAGAGGGGAAGGGTGGGAGAAAGAGAGGGAGAGAAACATCAATGTGTGGTTACCTATTGTGCGCCCCCTACTGGGGACCTGGCCTGCAACCCAGACATGTGCCCTAACTGGGAATCAAACCAATGACCCTTTGGTTCTCAGGCCAGTGCTCAATCCACTGAGCCACACCAGCCAGGGCTTATAATACTTTCATACATTTTCATTATACTTCCTAATATGCTTGTACCATAATTTATGTAGCTGTTACCATATTGACATTCATTTGGGTTGGTGCCAAAATTGATAAAAGAAATGCTTCAGCAATAAATATTTCCACACTTATGTTTTTGAGTATTTGTATCAGTATTTCCAAAAAAAATAATTTCTAGGCATGGAACTGCTGAGGCAAAGAAAATGCACATTTAATTTGAGGGATACTGCTAAATATCCCTCCAGAAACATTGCATCAATTTAATAAAACCCATTTTGAAGCATGAAATTAAATGAGAAATTGCTCAAATGATACAGGTCACAAGTGTCCTGCATGATTAGGGCATCCATCACAGATGAAGTTGTATACCTTTTCAGGTTTCATGAAAATTTAAAATTTGTATTTTAAGTAGACACCCATTGATAATAAAATAGGAAATTATTTTTAACTTTGTAGTTTGAATTTTCTGAGAATACACATTAGTGGCTGAAAGAGAGGGCATTTGGTCTTGGAAACAGCGGTGAATGAAGAGCATCTTTATAGGAACGAAATGGTATGCAGTCAGGTTTTCATGATTTTTAAGTAAACTAGCTAAAACTGGGATTCAGTCCAAAAGGTCTTTGTGTTAGGACAATACAGATCTGTAGGCTGTGCAATAGGAATAGAATAACAAAATTTCCTGTGCATATTTGGTTTATAAAAATAACCTCTTTGAAAGTACATTTTCAAGTTTTAAGTATCCCGTGCTTCTGAACTATTTCTAGGCTATCCTGTTCCAGTCAAAGGGCTTGACTTTAATACAATGCACAAGCTTCTCTTTTCACTCACGAGCAAAAATGCCGTATCTTTTCCAGACGTGTGCAGCCATTAGTCATATACCTTCTCTCCTTCCCTCAGCACAGAGCCCTTCCTCTGTCTGTCCCGCTTCCTCGCTGATGTATATGTGACAGCAGTGATGCAATCTCTCTGCAATGTTGGCAGCTATACTTAGGCTCTCCCCGTTGCAGAGGCTTCAAGAATCCTATAGTGGATTTTACAAAGGCACCAAACACTATTCACTGTGATTGGAAAAATTGTTGACAATTTGAAACTCGGTTCTTAGACTTATGAAAAAAATTTTTAAAACTGATCTGAAGGTACAACCCAGTTAAAATTTTTGTAAGACAAATTCTGGTGCTTCTAGACTGGAGCATGTTTTAGTATTCTAGTGGATTCCCAATTATTAATTGCTGTTGTAATACAAACATGATTGTTGGTTGTCTAGGACCTTCTTCAGGAGTTTATTTAAATCGGAGGACCCTTCTTGTGCTGAAAAGTTGGCAGCATCTAGAATCACTGTTCTCTTGCCTACAAAGTGTTAGTAGACATGGCAGTGAAAGGCTATTGAACTAGTTTTTCAAAGATGTGTTCATAGTTGCAGTTGAAGTATTCTCTTGAAAACTTGTTAGGCCTACAAGTTCAAGGCTCTTTCAGACCCACCCGCAAGTTTGAGCATTTGATCCCACCTCTGTCATCTACTGGTAGCTTCAACTCAGGCAGATCATGTAAATTTGCAGCTTTTTAAATACTTTATTTATTTATTTTTAGAGAGAGGGGAAGGGAAGGCGAAAGAGAGGGAAAAAAAACATCAGTATATGGTTGGCTCTCACATGCCCGCCATTGGGGATTTGGCCTGCAACCAGTGAATCGAACCAGTGACCCTTTGGTTCACAGGCCGGGGCTCAGACCACTGAGCCACACCTGCCAGGGCTACCGTTGTCTTGTCTGTCAGACAAGCACCATAACCCTGTGACACTGTAGAAAGAAAGGAATAAAGTTTGTGGAGAGCATAGCATTGTGTTTGACGTGGAGAAAGAGCTTGATCTTGAGTTGCATCTTCATTCTTGGCAGGGGGTCTCTGCCCGCAGACCATCCCCCACCCATCCACCATGGATGAAAATAACACTACCAAGACATGATTTGCTTGGGGAGGAAAGGGGCTAGCTTCTCTCATGGGAGAAGGGCCCCGAGTCCTTGCCTCAATGGCTTTTTATTAGGTTGGTAACACACAGGGATACAGGTAAAGCTCATCAATCAATGTCAGGCGGCAAGGATCCAACAACACATAACATTTCAAAGAAATCTGAGGGCTTAATCTGAGTCATTGTCTGTCTGGTAAGGGGGCTGCAAAAACTTTAGGAGACATACTCATTTCCTGCCCAGACCCTTATCATATGGATGATAGTGCTCTTAGCAAAGCAGACTTTACAGGACTTTATGAAATCTTTCTTATGCCCGATTACCCCGGAACCGGCTCTAGCCAGCAGAGGGCTGCACCCCCATCAAGATTCAGGCTTAAGTGGATTAGAGCCAGGAAACACTTCTCCCAGACAGAAAGGGGACTCAGGCTAAGTCAAATAGCCAGGGTGGGGGGGGGGGTTGAGGGTCCTTTGCCCTCACTTGCTGCAGCCCCCACTGAGTCCTTCCTAAATGGCCTCCCACATGATCGCGTCTGCTTGTGTTGCCCCTCTGAGGGTTCGTACCCATCATTGACTACTGACCAAGCATTGGGGGCCAGAGATGGCAGAAGCAGCGCTCTTGCCAGGGAGATAAGCTTTGTTTCCTCAGTGGCTCACAGTCTGGAGGTCGCTCACTCAGCCTTAGCCACAGGGGGTGGTTACAACTCCTGAAACCAGGCAGAGCAGTTCCCAACACATTCTCAGTTTTGTGCAAACTTAAAATTGTTCTTCCCAGAATTGTGCACCAGAGTATTCCTACTGCGTTGGTCCCTGGAAGTGTAGTCCACAGTAGCCTGCTACCAGGATGGAATTACTTTACCTTGACCTCTGTGTAGTATACATATCCTGGCATAGAGAAATGCTTTTTAAAAAATTACTAATTAAATTACTCAATGTATCTTGATGCTTCCCCTTCTTCAAATCTCTGAAATAAATTAGCCTCCAAAAGGTCTGCTGCGTGTTCACAGTGTGACCGGGGACCCCAGCACACAGTGTTCTCCTAGGTGGGAGGACCATCGCCCGAGAGGAACACGAGAACTATTGAGGCCTGTATGCAGTTGTCATTTTGACATGAAGAATGGATATTATTTAGCTAAAACATAGTCACTAATGGAAGCAAATCATGTGATAACATTGGATTGTAAACATACGTTGGTTTGGAAGGCATACTCCTATCCCTATTTCTAAAATTCAGTTCTCTTCGCAGTTAGCAAGTTCCCGAATCTGTAGAATACCACGAACCCTTTACTCTCACTGGGAAGACACGTCAGCAGGAAGTGGAGTTTTTAAGAAGGTTGGTGGTTTCAGACCAGCGGAGGGGTGGGAAGGAAGCGTGTAAGGGGGAAGAAGCAGGGGTGGGCAGCAGGGAGAGAAGAGGACAAAGTAGCCTGGGAAGCCAGCATGCGCCCACACGAGGCACGAGAGAGGACCCTTGGCCTGGAAATAATCTCGGCTGGATGAGAAGGACTCAGACTTTGATGAGGAAGGTGAACTGTCAGGGGTTTTGAAGACAAGACAACGTGGCCAAGTCAGTGGAGGGGCTGGGGGAATCCCTTGGTAATGCGTGCGGAGAAACAGAGACCTCTAGCACAATGTGATGGTTTTAAACAAACACGTTTAACAGTGTCAGCTGGGGGGACTATTATGTAATTACTATAGGGCTTTGTGAAAGCAAAAGATCTTGTTATAGGTTTTTTTTTTAAAGATTTTATTTATTTATCTTTAGAGGGGAAGGGTTAGGGAGAGAAATATCAATGTATGGTTGCCTCTTGTGTGTCCCCTGCTGGGAAGTGGCCGGCAACCCAGGCATGTGCCCTGACTGGGAATCGAACCTCGATCCTTTGCTTCGCAGGCCACACTGAGCTACACCAGCCAGGGCTTTGTTATAGGTTTTAATAAATTGAGAGTTTTAGGATCTGGTAGGGAATGTAGGAGTTTCGACAGAAACAGGTGATGGATATGAGAAGGGAAAAGAAGAAATGCCCCTAAAATGCCTTCTTTTCCAGCCAGTGCAATCCCACCCATTCCTTAAGCTCTAATCAAGTCTTCTATGAACTTCCATGAAATCAGTTCTGGGTTTCAGTCCAAAGTATAATCTCTCTGTCTTCCATGCCACTTACTACCCACACCACCCATTCTTCACAGTGTGCAGCTGTGAATCTTTTCATGTTTTGTCTTTCCTCTGTCATGCCAGACTGTATAAACAGCTCCCATTCTTCCATATGTAGGTGACTTCACAAAGGCAATTTTTGTGTCTTGAATTGGAATATGTGCAAACCTGGGCCTGTTATATCACAAGACAGCAATTTGCTGGGACCAGCAGGGATGTTGTCACAGTCCCCACCAGTGCTTCTCATGCCTTCTTTGCCTCTGTGAACATTTCTGCCTGGTCACCCCCACACAGGAAATGCCTCTAGGCAAGTTTCTAGGTATCTAAGGGCGTTAATTTGAGGCATACTTCTCCAAGAGGAGAAATGATAGGGATACGTACTTAGCTTATGTTGAACATTTGAAAATTGTCCTTTAGAAGATTGAGATAATCTTATATATTGTAACAAGGATAACAAGGATATAGGAATGCCTGTTTTTACATATTTATTTTTATCTACTTTACTAGATATTCGGTTAATCTTTAAAAGAGGCCTTTCTGAACGCTTCTCTCTGTGATAAATTTACTCACTTTGGTTCTGTGTATATATTCTATTATCACTTTGTAAGGAGACCTGGGAATTTACCATATGCGTTTATCTAAAAACTATCATTGTGGTGTGAGTTATAAACTTCTCACTTTTATGCTATTGCTTTTCCGTGTGTGTGTGTGTATACACACACTTTACAAACACACACACACACACACATTTTTTTATTGCATTTAGACATGCGAACTACCCTTCCTCATTTTCTCCTCCTCCTAACCCTTGCCAACTAACCATTCTGCTTTCTGTCTCTATGAATTTGACTACTTCAGGTAGTCAAGTAAGTGGACTCTTACAAACTTTTCCTCAGGGTTCGTCCACGTTATAGCACATGTCATAATCTTCTTCCCTTTTCAGGGTGAACAGTAGTCCATTGCAGGCATAAGCCACGTTTTGCTCATCCGTCCCCCATCAGGGGGTGCTGGGGCCCCTGCCCCTGTTGCTGCTGTGAACAAAGCTGCTGCGAACACGGGCGTACAAGTGTCTGTTCAAACCCCTTTTCAGTTCTTTTGGGCACACACCCAGAAGTGAAATTGCTGAATCGTGTGGTAATTTGATGTGTAATTTTTGGAGGAAATGTCATACCGTCCTCCACAGTAGCTGTATTAATGTTCATTCTCACCAGCAATGCACAGTATTTCTAGGATCTCCCCATCCCTGCCAACATCTATTTTTTAAAAAAATTTATAATAATCATTATAATGAGTGTGAAGTGGTGTCTCACTGTGGTTTTGATTGGCATTTCCCCAGTGATTAGTGATGTTATGCATCTTTTCATTTGCTTATTGCCTGTTTGTGGATCTTTGATGGAAAAATATCTGTTTAAGTCCTTTGTCCGTTTTTACCCAGGTTGTCTTTTTGACGGTGAGTTGTAAGAGTTCTTTATATCATCTGGATATCAATTCCTTAACAAACACATGATTTGCAAATATTTTCTTCCACTCTGTCAGTTTCTTCAGTCTGTTAATAGTGTCCTTAAATGCATAAAAGTGTCTAGTTTTGATGAAATCCTGCTTATCTGTTTTTTCTTTCATTGCCTTTGTTTTTGGTGTTATATCAAAGAAATTATTGCCAAATCCAATGTCATAAAGCTTTGCCCTGTGATTTCTCCTGTTTTAGCTCTTACATTGACATCTTGATCCTTTCTGAGATAATTTTTGTATATGGTATCAGGTGAAGCTCCAACTTCATTCTCTTCACTGTGGATATATATTTTTTTCTAATACTTCTTAAAAAAACTCCCTTTTGAATTGCAAACATTTAAAAATAGTATTTATAAGTTAATTTTTCTTTCTTTCAGAGAAGCGTTGTAGTGTGATGTGTTTTAGAATCTCACGAACCTCGGTTTAGCTCCAGCTCTGCGTGTCTGAGCAAGGCTGTGAGGTGGATCATCCGTCCGCCTGGCTCGTGTAGCTGCTCGGATGTCTGAACTCTGTGGTCGGCTAGAACGCTGTTGTTTATTTTCTTGCTGAAATTACAACACCAACCCCAAGTTCAAGCCAAGAGATGGAGGAAATATGTTATTCTCAAAGTCAAGATACAGTAGAATTTAATTTTCCCTTTATCAATTTGATTTATGTTGTACCATGGAATGAGAAAATAGAATACAAATTCTGCTCTATTTTCACTGTTATTATCTAATATTTTTTTCTGGCATATTTTTCTAGGTACATAAAAGTTTTGTGTGCAAAGAGTAATGTTTTTTTCTCTCTCTTTGTCTTTCTTTCTTGTTATTTATTTCAGTGTTGATTTCTATTGCTTTGTGTTTCTACAGTGTTTTCCAGCAATATTTGTGAATCACAGTGGTGGCATTTGATATTTTTGTATTTTATGTTTTAAGGGGAATGATTCATGCTTTTCTGTTACCTCGCCTACTTCTGCAACTTATAAACTATCATTTTGTTGTTTTAGAAGATAGAATATGTTGTGTCACATTGCTGACCAAACACTGATAAATGCATCTCTCCTAATTTCTTGACTTGAACATTTACTATAAAAAATAATTTTCTTTTGTATATCACATTTCTTTAAGCTTTTGTACATACTATTTTAATTCACGAGCATAAAACTTAAAATCAAAGAACTAGAAGGATACTTAGGGAATGTAGAGCCCTGGCAGAGAAAATAGGTCTCGTCTGAACTGAGCAGTAGAAGCTCCATGGGATACTATGTTCAGTAAGACTGAGGCTTTATTCTGGAAAGAGTTGTGTGGTCAACTAGTGGTGTTTGGCATGGGTAGGAGATGGAGAACAATATCATTCAATTTTATTTTATTCTATTACCAATCTTAATATAATCTACTTTATAGGTTTAAAAAACTGAATCCAGAAAGTAAAATGATTGGTGAAGTTCAAATCGGAAAATCCTCTAGTCTAAATAGCTTATTCGTCACAAATGAAAGAATACATGTTTGCCCTGTGTGAAGTCTTAATCTACTTATCTTCAAGTATCTTGTTTCTTAGGGTGACAGATTTTGTAAAAATGTGTATTTGTTTCCAGAATGGTGAATTCATTGGCCACAACAGGCATTAAGTATGTTTTTTTTAATAAAAAGCAAGGTTATAGATGGCATTATTTCCCCCAGGAGGCTGAAAGTACATTCATGGCGCTTTCCCTGTCACGTTACAAATTGGCGGAAGAGTAATTTCTGTTCTGCACATGAGAAAATCAAGGCACACAAAAGATTAGTTACCTCGGGGTCATTTCCAGTGTGTTTGGTATTTCATGCAGCGACGTTTGTCACCCAGTTTGAGAAGTGATCCTGTGGCTGCAGTGAAATGTACTCGTATGTGATTTGGTGAATACAAGGAGTGCTTGCACGAATGTAAAAATAATTCTCCTTGAGAATTAAACTAAAAAGTTGACATATTGACCGTGCCCTGGAGCCTTAAAGAACTTGCAGGGTTCTCGTCTTTGAAAGACTGAAGCAGTTGGTGAAGCGTGTGCATTCCAAACATGGGTGGACCAGATTTAAATTTTAGTTTCCTTGATCCTCAGGTACCCCTTGAATAAAATGAATATTGTAATGGGGTCTTCTTTATGGAGTTGCAGAGAAAATTAGAAGAGGTAATGAATGAAAAGTGCCTCATATAATTCCTGACTAACATCAAGGAAATAACTGAACCAATAGCTATTATTATTCTAAGCCTAGGCTGTGACAGATCCAAGGTTTTGAAATATTCCAACAAGTCATAAAAAATCAATCGGAAGGGGCCTTGGATAGCTGTAGAAACTTAGAGTAAACAGGGTGGCCCTTGTCAGTGTCCATGTGATCTCTGTCCAGGGAGAGGGTGTGCTGGCCCAGAGATGAGGTCCCAGGGGCCAGAAGTGTGTGTGTCATGTGGTATCAGCCAGAGATCTGTAAGCATCTGAAGTCGTGCCCTACTTTGGAACTCTTCTACCCAGCAAACTTGTGGTGGTAACTTAGCTTCCTACGTCGTTTTCCTAGAGGGCCAGAGGATGTAAGAATTAGGCCTCCTTCAAAGTTAAATTTCTTTTTTTTTCTGATTTGTTTGTTAGTTTATTTTGCTCATTAGATTCCAGTGTAAGTGAAATCATATGACACTTGTCTTTTCTCTAACCGACTTATTCCACTTCACATAATAATCTCCAGATCCATTCATGCTGTTGCAAAGGGTAGGAATTCCTTCTTTTTTATAGCTGAGTAGTATTCCATCGTGTAAATGTACCACAGCTTTTTTTACCCACTCATCTACTGATGGACATTTGGGCTGTTTCCAAACCAGAAATGGCTGTTGTAAATAGTGCTGCAATGAGCATAGGGGTGCATATATTCCTTCAGACTAGTGTTTTGGGTTTCTTTAAACATATTCCCAGGATTGGAATCGCTGGGTCTAAGGCAGTTGCAATTTAATTTTTTTTTTGCCATAACTCCATACTGTTTGCCACAGCAGCAGCACCAATCTGCATTCCCACCAACAGTGCCCAAGGTTACATTTCTTTTTAAACTTAGTCTGCTTTTCTGATTCTGACCAATTCTAGGGGTCTGATAAAATCAAAGCTCCTGCTGACCCAAGAGGAAGATTTGGAATAGTGGGGATTTCACCAAGTCACAGTCTTTCAAAGTACATTGTTCAGGTTGTTTGCAGGTGTTATGTGATAAAGGCTCTCTGGTCAAATTGGTTTGGGACACCATAGAAGCCAGAAGACCCCTGGGAGCTTTTACATTTGCTAATGAATGTTGTGGCCCTCTAAAGGGTGGGGTTTAGAGTGCACAACATTCTACTCTGATTTGACGAGGAACCCTCTTTACTAGTAAGTAACTTCTCAAAGCACTAAGGTTTCTTCAAATGCATTTTAGAAAACTCTTCACTCCAAAGGAAATATCTCTCTGTAAGGCTTCTTGGTAACACATCCACTTGCTGGCGACAGACAATTTTGTAATGACAGTTAATTTCATGCATTGAATATTCTTCAATTAATGGCATGAGGTTGCTGTGCCACATGGAAAGAGAAATCAGATGTGTGAAAAATTTGTCCTGAATGGCCCATAAAGGGACTAATCCACAACAGATTGCACTTCAGTCACAATTTATAGTGTACCAATCCATGCTTCAAGTTCTAGGATCTGCTGCTGTTCTGTTGTCTGCCAAGGCTGTCCTGTAGAGAGGTTGCTGCTTCTGTTAGTCTGTCACAGGGATGCTCCTTGTGGTGGCAGGGGCCACCCCCCAGTGCCAGCCCTCCTGCCGACAGAAGTTAACTTATACGGTAATCAAAAGGCAGCTCTGTGGACTGTGACTCTTGTGTCTGCCTGAGCAGTAGGTCAGTAGCATCTAGGAACTCTAAACTTCTTCCTTCTGCAAAACTGCCACTGTATTTTGGTTTTGGTACCTAGAAAAATTCACCCTTTATTTCATGTTTATGGATTTTTAATCTTATACTTTGAAAATCATACACATGATGAAATGCTGTGAACACATTAAGGAAAAAGTGAATAGGCATATGTTGAAGGCCCACAAGGAAATACAAGGTATCATATAGTATGGTAGTGAAACTCGTGTATATTTTTTAAAAAAATTGAAACATTGCTTAACATTTTATTTCTTTAAACTTAAATTTTTTTTCTTTAAATTATTTTTTATTTTTCAGTTATAGTTGATATACACTATTGTGTTAGTTTCAGGTATATGACATAGGGATTAGGTATTTACATAATTTAGGAAATGATTACCCCAGTAAGTAAGCTCAGGTTCTCTGAAGCAAGATACCTGGATTGAATCCTGGTTCTGCCACTAATCAGCTGTGTGCCTGTGGGCATGTCATAGCCCTTCTGTGCCTCAGTTTCACTATCCATCACATAGCAATGATAATAATAGCATCTAAGTCATAGGGTTGCTGTTAGGATTAATTTCATATGTTTTGTAAAACAGTAAGAGTGCATGAAAGATAGTGTGTGTATAAATCCATATACCAAAAGAAAGTTATGAAAAAGCAAAAAAAAATCAGCTTTTAGAAAATGACATTTTTGTACAATTGGAATAACAGAATTGTATTTTAAGAAATGTTTCTTTACATCCAGTGCTTATAAGCCCTATTTAGTTTAATTAAGGCATTAAGGGCTTTGCATTTGATAAAAAAATTATCTACTACTGTTACTCTTCAGTGAAAGGATGTTGCTCAATGGTATTCTCAAGGTCATAGCAAGGGGGACAAATACTCTAATTTGGCATGTCATTCTTTTACTTATATCACACACCACACACCCCTCAATGGTCTCTTTCCTCTGTATACTAACTTCAGGCTGAAATGCAGCCACGAGATCCTGAACACTGGGGACATGTAAGCACATTCTCAAAGGAATATTTTTATAAGAAGTTTTACATTTCATGTTTTTGTTTTAGTGGGGGACAAACCATCCAAAGTAGTTAAGCATATTCTGACTCATTTGGATCATTAATTTATAGCATTTGTGCTTATATTATTGTCACCAAGTAATACTGCTTTGTCTGACCTAATGAGAAAAGACAAAAGATAGGGTTACTGCAAAAATGATATGTTTGTAGCAAGTAAGGGCCAAACCCAGAGATTTCACAGCAGTTTTAATAGAGAAAACTGGGAAGAGCTGAGTCATCACCCAGTATCACGCATGGTTTCCATGTAAACTGAGAAAGCCTCTGCTGTTAGTAGTCAGTGTTACAGGCTCATTATAGTTCCCTCAGTCACAGTGAATGAGCATTGTTAATTAGAATTTTATTTGTTTTCTGATTGGGTGTTTTCTGCTACCTTGTCTACCAAATCGCTGACTTGATTTTCTGCTTTAACTTGATTCCCTGTAGTGTATTCTTCATTGCAATTATTATTGCTATATTCCTCATTTCCGACTGGTTCTTTTTTATGTTTCCTATCTATTTGTTGAAGTTCCTGATAAATTCATGTACTCTTCTAAGTTCATCAAGTATTATAACCAGTGATTTGAACTCTGCTTCTTGTAGATTGTGTGTCTCTATTTTATTTAGTTCTTTTTCTGGAATTTTGTTTTTTCATTTCACTTGGGCCATATTTCTTTATCTCCCCAATTTGGCAGCCTCCCTGTGTTTGTTTCTGTGTATTAGGTATAGGTGCTATGTTTACCAGTCTTGGTAGAGTGACCTTATGTAGTAGGTGTCCTGGAGGGTCCAGTGGCGCAGCCTCCCTGGTCACCTGAGCTGGGCCCTTCAGATGCACCCCTGGATGGGCTGTGCACACCCTCCTGTTATAGTTGAGCCCTGATTGTTGTTGGCTTGTCAGTGGGAGGGATTTACCCCCCATGAGGGCTGGCTGTGACCACCACAGTGGAGGAGCTGATGTCTAGGGGTCAACCCCAAAGAGCAGGACTTGCTTCAGGGGGGCTCTGGTACACGATGAGTCCATTCCTTGAGTGTGCTGTTTGTGGAGGCGATTGGGTGGTGCTCAGTCATGGTCTGATGCTGTCCACAAGGAGTGCTGGTTCTTGGACCTCTTGGGAAGTTCAGGTCAAGATCAACTGCTACAGTGCCCTGCCCAGGGTCACTTGGCATGAGCTATAGAGCAATCTGGAAATTACTGCTATATGTGCAGGGTTTGAGGTACCTGAGAGACGCCAAGTTCAGAACTGAGGCCAGTTGCTGCTAGCGCTGGGCCTGGGGCCACATAGCAAGAGATAAAGAGCATGCCAAGGCCAGATGCTGCTTGTTTTCAGTCTCTGAAGCTTTGACAGATTTTAGGAAAGTCAGCAGCATGAGCCAAGACAGGCCTTTTATATGGAAAAGTCACTGGAAATAGCTTAGGTGGGCCTACAAATTGGGTGGGTGGGGTCTCAGGGAATCACAGAGGTGGGGGTGTGTGGGCATGAACAGTGTTAGCTGGGTTGATGGAGACTCAGATGTAGCACCCATCTGCCTGCTCTGTTGGGGGATGGTTCAGAAAAGAACCAGTGGCCTCTGCCAGCATTTCTGCCTGGGTGAAAGCTGTCCCTGCAATTCTTGCTTCACAGCCAGATAGTTCAGTCCCTCCTCATATGTCCCTGGCACCTTTCAAGCTGCTGCCCAGCATTGGAGCTCAGAGTGAGTGAGTCCAAGTAAGTTTATATGGGTTCTTAAGAGAAATGCCTTGGATTCCAGAAGCCCTTGTCTCGCTCAGTCACAGTCCATGCTGGTTTTCACAGCCAGAAGTCAGGGGGACTTCTCTTCCCAGCACTGTAACCCTGGCTGGGGACCTGCTGTGGGGTTGGGACTCCTTTCTCCTCAGGTGGGAGCTCTGCGGCTGATATATCCCTCCTGATTTTTTTGACTGCCACAGGGAGGTGTGGGATCAGCTTGTTCCACATCTCCACTCCTCCTGCCAGTCTTTTTTATTTTTTAGATTTTATTTATGTATTGTTAGAGAGAGGGAAAGGGAGGGAGGGGGGGGAATGAAAACATCAATGTGTGGTTGCCTCTAGTGCACCCCCTAGTAGGGACATAGCCTGCAACCCAGGCATGTGCCCTGCCTGGGGATTGAACCAGTGACACTTTGCCTCCTGCCAGTCTTGATATGACTTTTTCTTTACATTTCTAGTTACAGTTCTTCTGTTCAGCTAGATGTCAGGTGGTTCTGAATGATGTTTGTTCTGCAGTGTAGTTGTAACTTTGATGTGGTTGTGGGAGGAGGTGAACACTGCATTTGCCTACTCTTCCATCTTAACCAAAAGCTTCCTCTGTATGTTCTTTTTAACAGTGTGACCAGGCCGAACAAGGTATTTTCAGTCTTCCTTCACTGAAGTTCTAGAGAATTTAAAGAACTATCCCCAGGTCACAAAAATGATCTAATACCTGCAATCTAGGTCCTTATAGATCTACCTCCGTGAGCAGAGTGGTGTTTTATAGCAGGTTATGTTATCAGATTGCAGGGTTATTGGTGGGCAGGCATGATCAAGGGTACAGGATCTCAAGGAGGCATTATGTAGGATGAGACATTAATTTCCCTCTGCTGAGGTCTTATTAATAGATTTGCTTTAATATTCTCATTTCAGTGGTTTATTGAATACTTTTCAGTGGGGAGAAGGGTTTTCAGGAACTACTATAAAGGACACATAGACAAAACCAAGGGGAAGGGTAGAAGGAAGGGAGGGAGGTGGGTTTGGCTGGGGTGGGGGTGGGGTGAGGGAATATGCAGACAACTGTAATTGAACAACAATAAAGTAATTTAAAAATAAATAAATAAATAAATATCTACAGCTTTTATACTCTGATTAAAGAAACGAGCTATTGTTTGTAAGGTGGAGAAGGCTTTTATTTGTAATGAGATTACACTATGATTTATTTCATATGGGATACAGAAAAGAAAACATTCAACTCTGGAATGTTAATTTCATGAAGTTATTGAGAAATACAGAGAAGGATAAGTAGGTTAAATGTAGATATTTATTAGAACAAATAATTTATAAGGCATCAAAAGAAATCAGTGCTCGGTTTGGAAGCACACAGACTAAAGTTGGAGTGAAACAGAGAAGATTATTGACGTGCCCCCTGCACAAGGACGATGCACAAATTTGTGAAGCGTTCCATATTTTCTTATGGTCAACTAATATTTGACAAAGGGGGCAGAAGAATAAAATGGAGTAAAAATAGCCTCTTTGACAAATGGTGTTGGGCTGTCTGGACAGGTACACATTGAAAAAATGAAACTAGACCACCAACTTACATCATATACCAGAATAAACTAAAGATGGATAAAAGACTTAAATATAAGTTGTGACACCATAAAAGTCTTAGTTTCAGAAATTTCATACAGCAATATTTTTGCCACTATGTCCTCTAGGGCAAGGGAAATAAAGAAAAAAAATGGGACTACATCAAATTAAAAAGCTTCTGCATGGCTAAAGAAAACACCATCAAAATGAAAAGGGAACCAACTGTATGGGAAAATATATTTGCCAATAATACCTTGGACAAGTGTTTGACCTCTAAAACATATAAAGAACTCATATGACTCAATACCCGCAAAACAAACAGTCTGATTAAAAAATGGGCTAAGGACCTGAACACACTTCTCCAAGGAAAACATACAGAGGGCCCAGAGACATAAGAAAAAATACTCAGCTTCACTAGACTGCAGAGACATGCAGAGTAAAACCACAGTGAGATACCACTTCACACTGGTCAGAATGACCATCATTAACAAATCAAGAAACAACAAGTGCTATCGAGGTTGTGGAGAAAAGGGAACCCTAGTGCACTGTTGGTATAAATGCAGACTGGTGTAGCCACTGTGGAAAACAGCATGGAATTTCCTCAGAAAACTAAAGATGGAACTGCTGTTCGATCCAGTGATCCCACTGCCGGGAGTATATCCTAAGGATCCTGAAATACCAATTCAAAGAAACCTGTGCACCTCTGTGTTCATAGCAGCACAGTTTACAATAGCCAAGTGCTGGAAACAGCCTAAGTGCCCATCAGTAAATCAGTGGTTCAAAAAACTGTTGGCACATTTACACAATGGAATTCTATGCAACAGAAAGAAAGAAGGAACTCCCACCCTTCATGACAGCATGGATGGTACTGGAGAGCATTATGTTAAATGAAATAAGCCAGACAGTGAAAGACAAATACCATATGATCTCATCTATAAGTGGAACCTAATGAACAAAACAAACAAATGAGCAAAATAGAACCAGAGGCATGGAAACAGGGAACAGACTGACAGGGACCAGAGGGGAGGGAGGAGGGGGATAAGGGGGAAGAAGGGGAAGGGTCAAGTCCAGGAACACGTGTAAAGGACCCGTGCACATGGACAACGGGGCGGGGATTGACTGTGGGAGTGGGGTGAGGTGGTGGGTGGGACATGGCAGAGCTTGGGGCAAAACTTGGGGCAACTGCAATAGAACAACAATAAAATAAAATAAGTTAATAACTGGCAGCTTCACATTTTGGTTTTTTAAAATCAACTTAGGCTATTGTAATGAAGGCCTAAAAGGTACTAGGGAGGGGTATTACAGGTATTGTTTTGATCATTTCATTATGTAAACACTTACACATTTGCGTTCTCTTCTCGTCCACAACCCTCCGAAGTAACCCTTATACTAACAACCGTATTATTTTATGTGATCCATTGTAATTAGAAAATGTAGCCATTGCCTCCTCTGCCTGTGCGAGTTGGGACCAAACCTTAATCCTTTCTGTGTCCCCAGGATCCAACACAGTTCTGGCCCAGGAAGGATGCTCAGTGAGCACTCACTGTCAAGTGAATAAGGACACTTAACGAGCAGTCCAGAATGAGATTGCTATTTTAGATAACAGGCCTTCGACGAGGGGTATCCAGATTTCACTGCTGTTTGGGTTTTATGCAGATGAAAGAATTAGGAAACATAACATGCGAACCTCGAGGGGCAGATACTCAGCTAGTTGTTTTGCGTGCATCACCTCATCTGATTCTCAACGAATCTGCTGAGGTTGTACAGTTCCCATTCCCCTTT